>QEPC01010335.1:1246357-1263108 GCA_003113815.1 Sphenodon punctatus
ATACGACCACCCCTAAAAATACTAGCTGATTTGGGTGCCTTTATTGCTTTACTAGGGTGAAAATGGCCAAAGGTAAACTCAAGAGTAAATCACAAACTGTTTAACTTAACATCATTGATGGAAAATTGTTGGTATCAGTAAGTTTGTTTTTCAGTTCATGAGTTTGTTTTTCAGTTCTTTGTGTTTTTAAGCTTTGAAAGAGCTGAGTTGCAATAGGGTCACTCTGCCACCATGCTCAGCTCAATACTTGTTTCTTTCAGGGGAATAATTATTTTTGAGAGTTTATAAATTCATGTAGGTTTAAAAAATAGTAATATAAATCCAGTTGTCCACTCTATTCCTCCAGTATTTATGTTTGTGAAATTCTGTTGACACCAGTGATGTTAAACTGCAGTAATGAAATGAAGATTCGGGCCCAAAGTAGTTTTGTTGGCACTTTCTTTCATGCTATTATTGGAGTTGAGTTTCCGGAAAGAAACAGCCAGGAAAGAAATGTTTAATTTAAGTCTTTTTAACTGGTAGAAAGTTGGGAGGAGAATGATTAACATGAAAATCGTTATATTTTACTTTTAATTATTTGTAAGGTGGTTATTTGTAGAGGGGATGAGAGACCAGATATACCTGTAGTGGGAAGGAGAGAAATGCTGCAAGATGTGATGTAGCATAGAATGTTAAAATTTGAAAGCCTCAGAAAGGACCATTTCTAAGGACTCTTAGTAAGGGGTTTAACTGTTACGTTTTTTAAAATTTGAGATGTGTTTATTGTAATATTCTGTTACATTTATACTTAGTTTCCCAAAACTGACTTGAATAATTGGTGGCAAACAAGGCTGATTAAGAACTTAGCTGAAGATGCCAGTTCTTTCATTATTTCAGATTTTATCACTACACTTCAATACTCACTAATGTCTCCCTCTTTACCTCTGACCAAGACTGGCAACTTAAAAAGGCTTTCAGCATCTCAATTTATTATAGTGTTTGAGGCTGATAATATTTTACAGTATATGCTTGTAAATTAAAATGATTTAAAAATTCATTCACTAGGTCTAAGAGCACACTGATATTATTTTTATACATTTCCTGTGTTTTTAAATGAATTAAAATATAACAGTGCAGTTAACATCATATCATAATGATAATTTGTTAGTTAAAGGCTATTTCAGTCTATAAAACTTTGATTACTTGGAATTTAGCTGTGGTTTTATGAGTTTTCCCATATGATTGCCCACAAATTTTTATGTTGACTAAATTGTAAATTGTTTAAACTGTTCAAACAAATTACTTAGCAATTAAACCTTCAGAAAAATTGTAATTCATTTTAAATTTAGCACAGAGGTTTGATCCTCTTTATTGAGGAAAATAACTGAACAAAATAGTGAAATATGTAAATTCTGAATCCTGCATGAACAGTCCCCCATAGGATGCAAACATTCCCAATGCTGGGGTGTAGGAGAGCCTTCCAGTAATGTGAATTAATTTTTTAGTAAAGGGTAGCTAGAGGAAATTCCTGATGTTGAAATATCAACCAGTTTTCTCTCCAATTGCCATCCCACAACAGGGTCTTTTGTGCCTAATTTCTTGTTCCTGAAGGTTTAATATTTAAACACAAAAGCAAGTAACCTGACTCTGCCATCTACCTGAGTGTACCACCAAAATATGGAAAGAGTAACACAGCCTGTAATAAGAAACAGAGCAATGTAGGGATTGATATCCAAACCATTGCAGAAATGCAAAACTCTAAAAATACATACCAGTAGGCGGAGCTGCTGAGAGAGAGCAGGTTTTGTTTTCTTTTGTGAAGGCTTATGGCCATTGCATATGTTTCCTATAAAGCTCACAATTTGAGCAAGTCACTATCATTGTTTTGTTTCCTTTTTTTCTTTTTCTTTTTTTGGTCTTTTTATGAAAAAATAATAAATGTTCAGTTTTAGAATGGTGACAAAATAAAACAAAAAACAAAGCACAGAACAGAAGTATGACTCATTGTAGGATAAACATAATGTTTCGTTCTTATACTACCGGACACCTCATTTGAACTGCTTGTGTTTTGCACATATATAGTTAACTTGCAGTGCATTTGAAGTTCTATTTTAGTGTCTTAGGTGTGCATGGTGCTTCACAGACTAATAAAATGGCATCCTTTTTATCAGGAACTTGGAGTCTGTAAACTGGGTTCTGATACTATATAGTATCCTTATATTATACAGTACACATTAAAGTACAAGTAACACCACTGAACTCAGTGTGAATTGGTGTACTTTAGACTGGCCTGAAATTACTAAGGAAAAGCTGCATCCCCTTTTCTTGGGGTACATTCTGTGAATTGATAAGTTCTAATTGTTGCCATGTATAAATGATGATTTAGATTGAAGATAATGGGTGTCATTCCAAATCCCCAAGCATATGAGGGGGGGAGGGGAGCGGGTTCTGCGCAGTGCACTGTAGGGGAATTGCGCAGGTTACCACACGTGTAAGTGCAACCAGGACTTGAAACACAATATGTGCATGGTTTGCATGTGGTTTGCATGCACATTACCTGGTCACCGCATGCAGCCCTGCACAGGGTCTCTGCAGCCTTTGGGACCACGGCCAATACATTTTCTTTAATTGGCATTTCAGAGAGCCCTGTGCTGATTATGCCATATTGTTGATAAGTGTCATCATTGGTGGTTCCACCAATAGGGAGTCTGAATATTGAGCTATAGACCAGTTTTTATCGTGAAACTAATCTAAAAAAGAGAGTAGTTTTACTGATTATTAAACCAGCTTTTACCCAGTTATGTCTCTCCTTCAGTCCATTACTCATGGGAAAACTTATGTAAGCAAATCTAATATTTTACATCTAGAGGCAGAGCATGCCGTGTTCCTTGACTTTTAAACATATTGCAAATACGCACATGTTAGTACTCCAATGTATGATGATAAAATAGCTTTATAGTCTGCTATTTATAGTCTGAGAGCTGTTCATATTTCTTTGTGATTCTTATTAGGGATGTGTGAACGCGGTTTGGAAGTTCAGGGTTCGGCGCAAACTTGGGGTGTTCGGACCATTCGTGAACACCCCGAATCCGAACCGCCCGAACCAGCAGAACAAAGTTCGGGTTCTGAACCGGTTCGGGCGGGGGGCAGGGAGGAACCTGTTTTTTCCTCCCCCCTCCAGACTGCGCATGTGGAAAGGGCGCCAGCAAGCGCCTCCCCCACCCCACCCCGCCTCATAAATATATATTTTTTTTACCCCCACCCCAGGGATCGCCCTACCTGGTGGTGCCGGGGCTCTGGCCCCGGGTCCAGTAGTGGTGCTTCGGAGCGCTTCAGGCCGCTACTAGACCTTCCGAGTCAAGCAGGAAGGCCTAGTAGCAGCCTGAAGCGCTCCGGAGCGCCGCCGCCGGACCCACTGCGACTGCCGCCACCGGACCCAGAGCCAGATGCCCGGCACCACCAGGTAGGTCGGGCTCTGGGTCTGGCAGTGGCGGCAGGTCCGGTGCTGGCGGTGCTCCAGAGCACTTCAGGCCAATACTAAGCCTTCCGGTTTGACCCAGAAGGCCTAGAAGCGGCATCAAGCGCTCTAGAGCGCCACCACCTCCGGACCCGGGGCTGGACCCGCCACCACTGGAGCCCCGGCACCACCAGGTAGGGCGATCCCTGGAGTGGGGTGGGGTTAAAAGATTTTTTTAAATGAGGCTGGGCAGGGTGGGGGGTAGGTGCTCCCCGGCACCCCTTCCACTCGCACAACCTGGAGGGGGGAGGGAAAACCGCCCCCCCGCCAAACGGGTTCGCCCCCCCCAAACCCGTTCAGGCTGAACAGGCCGAACCGAACGGTTTCTGGTTCGGCCAAACCCTGAATGGGCCGAGCACCGAACCCTCCGGTGTTCGCACATCCCTAATTCTTATATCCAATTTTGATTAAGAAACATCATAACATTGGTGGTAGGTCTTCTGCCTTAAATACAATAGGCAACAAAGGAAAAAAATTCAAAGGTTCAGAGTGAAATGCGAACACTGAATTACTAGTCTAAATCATATTTCCAGTTATATAAATATTTTATTTATTTATTTATTTAGTAAATTTCTACCCCGCCCCTCCTGCAACGCAGCTCGGGGCGGCTTCCAACATTAAAACCATAAAATACAATAAAATACAAAATGCTTAAAACCTTAAATATTAAGGGCTAGAACAAAAACCAAACACAAATGGGTAGGGGACTAAACACCCCCCTCCCCACCCTTCCTCCCAAAGGCCTGGGCAAACAGCCAGGTCTTACAGTTCCGCCGAAATGTTAAAAGGCTTGGAGCCAGGCGAGCTTCCTCTGGAAGGGAGTTCCACAGCCGCGATCCCACCACCGAGAATGCCCTCTCCATCGTGGCCCCCCGTTTAACATGGGGGACCTCCAGGAGGGCACCCCCGGCAGACCGCAGGAGCCGCTCTGGGGCGCGAAGGGCGAGGCGGTCCCTAAGGTATGAAGGGCCGAGACCGTGTAGGGCTTTATAGATCATCACTAGGACCTTGAACTTGGCCCGGCACACTATCGGCAGCCAGTGCAGAGCTCGGAGCACAGGTGTAATGTGCTCCCGGCGACCCGTCCCCGTAAGAAGACGAGCTGCCGCATTCTGCACCAGCTGCAGCCTCCGAGCCAAGAACAAGGGAAGCCCCACGTAGAGCGCGTTGCAGTAGTCGAGCCTCGAGGTGACAAAGGCATGGATGAGGGAGGCCAGGTCCGGGCCAGAGACATACGGACGCAACCTACGCACAAGATAAAGCTGGCGGAAGGCAGCCTTAGCGACCGCCTCCACCTGCTGCTCCAGACGCAGGTCTGCGTCCAATACTACCCCCAGACTCCGGACCTGCTGGGCTACAGGAGGGCAAACCCCCCCAACTAGGGGGGCCACCACCCCCTTCGCCGTCCCCACCACCATCACCTCTGTCTTATCTGGGTTGAGCTTCAGTCTGCTCAGCCGCATCCAATCCGCCACGGCCTCCAAACATTGGGATAGCAACGAGATAGCAGGGTCTGGGTCAGTAGAAAAGGAGAGGTACAGCTGAGTATCATCTGCATACTGGTGACAATGCACCCCGAACCCTCTCACGACCTCCCCCAAGGACTGCATATAGATATTAAACAACAGCGGAGACAAGATCGATCCCTGCGGAACGCCACACGGTAAAGCGCGGGGGCACGATGTTTCCTCCCCCCAGCACCACCCGTTGGCTCTTCCCCGAGAGGAATGAGCGGAACTATTCAAGAACGGTCACGCCCAGAGCCCCCAGGTCACGCAGCCGTCTCAGCAGCAGCCCATGGTCCACGGTGTCAAAAGCGGCCGCAAGATCTAGCAGGATGAGAAATGTTGAACATCCTGCGTCCATCTCCCGGCGGAGGTCGTCTACCAAGGCCACCAACGCCGTCTCGGTGCCATAGCCGGGGCGGAACCCAGATTGAAAAGGGTCAAGGAGCCCGATGCTATCCAGATGAACCTGGAGCTGGAGCGCCACTGCCCGCTCAATAACCTTCCCTAAAAAGGGAAGGTTAGAGACAGGTCGGTAACTGGCGAGTGCATCTATGTCCAGCGATGGTTTCTTCAGCAGGGGGCGCACCACAGCCTCTTTAAGGCAGGGCGGCAACCTCCCCTGCCGAAAGGACGCATTCACTACCCTCGCCAGCACCGTCCCCAATGTCTCCCTGGAAGCTTTTATTAACCAGGACGGGCACGGATCCAGTTCACAACACATGGCCCTCACAGACTCCAGGACATCCACCGCATCGGCCGGGGTCACTTCCTGAAACTCTCCCCACAAAGATGGACCAGACGGGCCCTCCGCCCCCCCGCGCTCCTCCCCTACTGCCATCAACCCAGCGTCAAAGTCGGTCTGAATCCGAGCAATCTTGTCTGCGAAGTAGGTGACAAACTCCTCACAGCGGGCCTGGGACAAGTCCCCATCCAGGCGGAGGGAGGCCGGACTAACCAGCCCCCGCACCACCCGAAACAGCTCCGCCGGACGTGACTTCGCAGACGCTATGAGGACAGCAAGGAACTCCTTCCTCGCCGTCCTCACAGCCTCAACATAGGACCGCAAATGGGCCCTATGGAGAAGACGGTCGGAGTCAGATCGAGTCCGACGCCAGCGCCGCTCTAGCCTCCTGCCTACACGCTTCATACACCGCAGCCCCTCAGTAAACCAAGGGGTCCTGCGGTGACGAGACCAAGGCAGAAGGCGTCTCGGAGCCACCCTGTCAATGGCCTCCTCCAGCAAGTTGTTCCAATGCCGGACCAGCTCATCCACAGAGTGGCCGTCCACGTCCAGGGTTAACTCCCTCAGGACCTCCTGGAACCGCTGGGGTTCCATCAGCCTCCGAGGGCGGACCATCCTAACTGGTCCCTTCCCCTTCTGGAGTGGGCGCGCTAGATATGTTCACACATTCTTATCTATTTTACGTTTCTGTGTACAGTATATGTATGCAACTCCATGCGCACACAAACAGACATAAAATAAAGGAAAATGATTAAAATTATGGTTATCATCTCGACCCTCTACAATGTATGATAGTTTTTATTTTATACAGTCTCACATTTTTGAGAAGTTAGCTTTTACAAAACAAGCTCTCTGATTATCTGATATCCTCCGGAAGGTTAGGAGAGTTGTTTCCTATATTACTTAGGCAAAAAATTCTTTTTACAATTGAAAATGTCAGCATCAATTTAAAGTAACACTAAGCATGTGCTTGCTTTCTGAATATTATCCTCCTCCACCTCCCCTCCAACCACCCTGCTGAGGATCTGAGTGTGACAGTTTGATTAGATCATCAATCCTTACTGTTAACAGCACTTTTCCTGAACACCTGGGTTGCTAGGTCACATCTGAGTTTAGCTACCGTTGTTTTAGTGACCTAACGTGCATTCACTATAGCAATTTACATTTGGTCCTCAAATTAAAAGTTACCTAATTTAAACAATTTGCTTTAAAATGACCTTTGTTCTCATGTTAAACTTGTGCTATATGATGTGGGATAAACAGATTCTTTATTTTAGGGCATAATCACCTGCCTCGATGAAGCTCTCATGGAAGTCTATTTTAGCAAAGTCTTGAAAACGTTTCTTGATAATGAAAATCTTTGGTACTTTACTTAATTCTACAACTGTGCAGGAGAATACTGCTAAGATTTCTATTTTTCAATGTTGATTATCATTTATTAGATTGAAACTAAATAATCAAATTTGTCATATGCTTGTAAAGTCTTTGCACTGCATGCCTCCTAATACCTCTTCTTGAACTGTCAATAGAGCCTGATTTGTATTTCCCTATTTATAGGTATACAATGGAGATAAATATCTAGCTACATTTTCAATGCAAATTGTTCAGCAGCAGACTGAGATACAAACTGCAGTCTGTTAAATCTAGCATTATCAGATTTTCTGATGCTACAATAATTTTTGTTTTATGGAGGAGTGGGCGCAGAAACTTAGCAGAAATTCATAAAACCACAAAACAACATTAATAGCAGTTTACTTTTTAGGGCAGAGTGCAAACAAGTTCCCATGTTCCATTCATGTTTAACAGCATGCGTGCTGTTAACATAATTTTCTGTGAAGTGAATGCTGCAAAGTGGAAATATGGACATTAATAAAAATGTTGATAGTAACTCAGATGATGTGCATCTGACCCCCGTAATACACCAGATGATCTAAATATGTATACAAGATTTATCATTTTAGTCTGAATAATTGATGTTGTAGCAGAATGCACATTGCACTGATTGTACCACAGCACGTTACGTATCCCTCTGGGTTCCAGGCACTCATAACTTTCTGAAAGTTTGAAATCTCTTCTGTGATGAAATTTTACATGTTCAGTTTCTTAAAGATGGCTTTCTGCTTTGTTTCCCCTTCCCCCCTACCCTCCCTTCGAAGTTTAGGAAACGTTTTTTCCAGCCATTAGTAGTTTTAATGAGAGCACATAAAGCACACTTTTCACATTGTAAAAACATTCTAGTATAATCATTTTGTTAAACAGAGCTGAAGTAAAAATGGCTTAAGTTTTGAAACTTAGCATTGATTAATATCACCCTTACTCATTACTCATCCTTTGCTTGAAAATTATTTATTTATTATTTATTTTATTTATTTTATCATTATTTTATTTATTATTTATTTTATTTATTTTCAACATTTATGTCCCATCTCTCCTGCCTAGGCAGCTCACAAAAAATAAAATATTTTAAAATATACATACAACATATAAAATACATAAAAGAGAAAGCATAAAAGATAAGAACATAAAAAACCCATCCTCCTCACCCACCCTTCACCCAAAGGCCTGGCAGAATAGTCAGGTCTTGCAGTGTTGCCGAAATGAGGCAAGGTCTGGGGAAGGGAGTTTCACAGCCTGGGTGCTGTCACTGAGAACGCCCTCTCCATTGTAGCCCCCTGCGCCACCTGGGGGACATTAAGAAGGGCGCTCCCAGCGGACTGCAGGGGTCAAAATCCAGGGCATGGAGAGTGAGGCAGTCTCGCAGATAGGAGAGGCCAAGACCATAGAGGGCTTTATACGTAAGCACCAATACTTTGAATCAGGCAGTGCAGAACTCGGAACACTGGTGTAATGTGCTCACAGCGACCCGTCCCCATAAGGAGATGGGCTGCCACGTTCTGCATCAGCTGCAGTCTCAGGACCATCACCAAAGGTAGCCCCACGTAGAGCGTGTTGCAATAGTCGAATCTTGAAGTGATGAAGGCATGGATGACAGCGGCCAGGTCGGAGTTCGAGATATACGTTCGAAGCCGTTGCCCGAGATGTAATTGGTGGAAAGCACTCCTTGCCACAGCCCCAACCTGGAGATCCAGGCGAAGCTGTGGATCGAGGAGTACCCTCAGACCTGAGAGACCAGTGGGTGATGAACCCCACCAATGATGGGGGACGTCATACCCACCGCCCTCTCCACCAACATCATCTCCATCTTGTCAGGATTTAGTTTCAGACAGATTGCCCTCATCCAATCCCCCACAGCCACCAGACGTCGGGTAAGCACTGAGACTGCCGGAGTCTGGGTCGGATGAAAAGGAGAAGTAGAGATGGGTGTCATCAGCATACTGATGACACTGCACCCCATACCGTCTCATGACCTCGCTGAGCGAGGTCGCCGAGCAACTGCATATATACATTGAACAAGAGGGGGAACAGAATAGAGCCTTGCTCAACTCTACATGTGAGGTCTCAGAGAGAAGATGAACAATCCCCGATCACCACCTGCTGGGTTCTCCCAGCCAGGAAGGAGCGGAACCATTCAAGAACGGTTCCGCCCACCCCAGCATAGTCCCACAGGCGAGTCACCAGCATCTCATGATCAACTGTATCAAACGCAGCTGACAGATCTAATAGGATTAGTAGGGTCGAACGACCCTGGTTCAATTTCTGGTGAAGGTTGTTGACCAAAGCCACTAATGCAGTCAGTGCCATAACCCGAATGAAAGCCGGACTGCATGGGATCAAGAAAACCCGTGTGGTCCAGATGCTCCTACAGCTTCTGAGCCACCACTTTTAAGGGAAGGTTAGAGACTTGCCGATAGGTAGCAGGAGAGTCAATGTTGAGTTATGGTTTTTGGAGCAGGGGCCGTACCACCACCTCTTTGAGGCAGTCTGGCACCCTACCCTTCCTCAGGGAGGCATTGACAACATCCTCCAGCAACAGCTCCAACGGCTCCCGGCTTCAGCTTCCGCAGGCCTTCCACAAAACATGGCGACCTGTGGTGCTGGTGCCGAGGGAGCGGACGTGTAGGAGTCATTTGGTCAGTGGCCTTGATCAGTAGAGTATTCCACAAAACCACGAGGTCATCGAGTGGACGGCCATCAAGATCAGAGGGTAACTCCCAGTGAGTATTCTGGAACCTCTCCGGTCCCATCAGTCTCTGGGGCAAACCAACTGAACTGGTTCCGCACCCTTCTAGGGGCAGACGTGTGCCAGGAGACAGACCCGCAGGAGGTAATGATCTGTCCATGACAAGGGCTTTGCTGACACCTCCCTCACTAACAGATCCCCCACCTCAAGGCCAGTGAAGAAGATCAGGTCAGGGATATCTTACTATTTACTATACTATATCACCTACTATACTATATTACTGTTTACTATACTATATCACTTACTATTTACTATACTGTATCACCTATCTACTATTTATTATCTTATCTGTTTTTTAGCCCTGTTTTAATATTATCATATTGGATGTTTTAAACTGTTTTTATTATGTTTTTATTGTTGTAAGCCGCCCCGGGCTGCTTTGCAGGAGGGGCGGGGTATAAATCCTTGAAATAAATAAATAATAAATAAATAAAATATGTCCTCCATTGTGCGTTGGGCCGATGACAACTTGAGACAGGTCCATGGTTGCCATGACGGCCATGAACTCACACTCCACCCCGCCAAGAGTGGTGTCAGCGTGGATGTTGAAGTCCCCCAAGACTATTGTCTTTGGGAACTGCAACACCACCTCCGACACCAGCTCCATCAGAGCGTGTAGGGATGCCATTGTACAGGTAGGTGCATGGTATACCAGCAGCACCCCCAAACTGTCTCCTGCCAAATCAACCACAAGATGGAGACACTCACAGCCTGCCATCAACTGCACTGGATATCTCCTAATGGACCAAGAATCCCTAAAAATAATGGCTACAGCGCCCCCCTGGCCTTGACTGATGCTGCACGGAGTACCCGGCTGGCACCAGGTCAGCCAAAAAAGGCTCGGACTCCATGTCTAGCCAGGTCTCTGTAATACACACGAGGTCAGCTGCGCAATCCAGGATGAGCTCCCTGATTGTTGATGATTTATTAGCAACTGACCTCGCGTTAAACAACAGGGGGGGGGACAGAACAGATGCTTGGTGCCTATCTCCCTGTTAGTAGTCACCCCCCCCAGGACTATACCTCCCCCGCCCTGTCACGACCCCAGTGACTGTGGTCATCTCCCCGGCAGCCCACCTCTCAGACCTTCCTCTCCCTGACTGCCCCACCTCCCCGGTGAGGGAGATTCCCCTTCCCCCCGCTCTCCCCGGGTGAAGCATAATTCCCTCCCTGGAACTGCATCCCCACCTCTCACTAGGGGAAACAGTCCCACCCACCCTAACCCGTTCTCTCCCCTGCTCTCACCAGGGAAAGGGGCATCTCCACCCACACATTAGGCAAAGTTCACATGTATTTGAAAACTCCGTTGAGAATCTGGTTGGAGCTCTGAGGCACGCTTGTAAATTTGTTTCAGCTTTGCGGCCAATGTTTGGTGGAGTCAACCCAACGTTAGGCAGCACACATGGCAAGCAAAGTTGGCAGGGGCAAACACAAGCCAGTCACTGCCTCAGCACATATGGCAAAGCAAAGCGACATGATAATGGTAGTAGGCCTGTGAAACAACTGCAGTAGTAATAAATGTTTTTAATTAAAGTTAAAAGTAGTTATTTCGTTTCTTGCCTGTGTCCCTGGCTCCTTGCTGGACCGGTCAGCACCCGACCCCTCTGAACTCGGGGACCCGGGAGTGTGGGACTGAGGAACTCCTCCTAGGAAGGGAGCAGTGGGTTGCGCCGGTTGGGAGTCTGTCTTCCTCCCAGTTCCGCTCCAATCCGGCCTTGAGTTGCTCCGCTGAGCTCCCCCCTCAGCTGCTGGGGGCCCGTCTTCCAAGTTCTCTGTGACGCAGGCTCTCCACATGGCAGCCTCGGGAACTCCAGCCTTGTGAGTCGCTCCCCCCGCCCCCAAGCTACTGCAGGGTGAGGCCAGAGTCCCTTGTCCTTCCTCTGTGGCTCCGGCTCTGCTCACTCGGCCACTCCAGCCTCAAGTCGCTCGCCTGCCAGTAGGAGCATAGCCTGTCCCACAGCACTCCAGACCGGACTGCGCCACTGCCAGTCCTCGGAGTCCACCTGCTCCACACAGCCATTCCAGGCTACCAGTGTGCTGCTACTGCATACAGACTTGCTCGCCAACTGACACTGGTAGCTGCAGCTCCGCTCCCAGCTGTCCCGACCCAGAGCACATTCTTGCGGTACGCAAGGGAGGCTGCCGCAGCACACCAGTTGGGAAGCTCTGAAGCATGCTAAATGAAATTATTTAAATGCTGAGAAAGCTACATTAGGTTAAGCATTTGTTAGTTGAAAGAATTGACATGTTTTTATGGCAAAACAAGCTGGAAAGAGAGGTACTAAAATGGTGGTCTGGGATGCTTTTTTGTTAGTTAGGGAAATATGTTTTGAGAGAAATTAATTAGTCCAAACAGGTAGAGAAGGTGACAAGGCTGCTCTGTCGATGACCTAGTCACCTTCTGGAATGGCAACTTGACCATGGCCATCGACATGGTTGCACCCAGGCATCCAGCCCCATCAGTACAGGTCCCCCTGGTATACAGAGGAGCTAAGGTGACTGAAGCAGGAGGGCAGGTGGCTAGAGCGCAGATGGCGCTCGACTCGCGCTGAAGCTGACAGATTGCAGCATAGATAATTTTTGAAGGACTATGCTGTGGCTGTGATGGTGGTGAAGAAAGCTTTCTTCTCTGCAATCATAGTATCTGCAAAGTCACATCCAGTACAGCTGTTATGGGAGGTGATGGGCCTGGTTAACCCAGTCTGTCTCTAATGGAGTCATTTAATGCCCACTGTGACATCTTCATTAATTAGTTTGCAGACACAATTGCTCATATTCACCACGACTTGAGCACTGCCATTTCAACTGCAGGGTTGGACTTTGGGGTTATGAAAGCTGAGTCTTGTCCTGTTTGTTTGGATCAGTTTCAATTGGTTATCACCCACCGATGCGAAGGTGGTGCTTGGGGTGATGAGGACAACCAGTTGCAAATTAGGTTCTTGCCTATCCTGGTTGGTGAAAGTCTACCAGGAGATGCTGGGGCTGTTGTTGACTGGGGTTGTCCACGACTCCCTATAGGAGGGGAGAGTGTCAGATACCCTTAAAACTGCAGCAGTCCAACCCCTGCTTAAGAAACCATCTTTGGACGTTGACTCCCCAGCCAGCTTTCGGCCTGTCTCTAACCTTCCCTTTTTAGGAAAGGATATTGAATGGGCGCTTGTCCAGCAGCTCACGGCTCATCTCAATGCTACTGGATTAGATAAGTAGTGCTGTACTGGGTCAGACGAATAATCCATTAAGCCCAGCATCCTGTCTCTGTGATAGTGGCCAAATTCTGTCTCTTGGGAGAAGTACCAACAGGTCACATTGAGCAATCCATTCCCTGTTGTTCCAGCCACCAACAGTAAGAGGATATGTCCCTCAAACCTTCTTGGCTATTAGCAGGAGGGTAGACAGAAGAAGCAAATAGTGACGTGCCCCAGTGATTGGTATAGGCACCAGTGTTGTTTAATGTGTTCATTAATGATCTAGAAAGAAGTAAAGAGTGAGGTGATCAAATTTGCAGATGACACAAAATTATACAAGTTGTTGGTGCTTGCCTATAAAGCCCTAAATGGTCTTGGCCCGACCTATTTGCAGGACTGCCTCACCCCCCCCCCCCGGGCCCGGAATTGCCCCTGCGGTCATCGGGGGGATGCTCTCCTCGAGGTCCCCCGAGTCTGCCAGAGGGTCACGATGGGGAGGGCCTTCTCGGTGGCTGCTCCACAGCTGTGGCACTCCTTGCCGATGGAGGCCCGTTTGGCCCCGGATCTCCCCTCTTTTTGATGCTGTTGTAAGACGTGACTGTTCCGCCTGGCCTTTAATGGGGAGGATGGGGGGGAATAGGTTAGGGTGGGGGGGGCGGGTTTGAAATATTTTAATTCCTCCTTGTTTTTGAGTGTTTAAAGTGTTTTTATTGATGAACTGTGTGTTGCCCGGAGCTGCCTGTGGCAGGATGGGCGGGGCAAGAAATTTTTAAAAATAAATAAATAAAATAAGTAGTTAAAACATGAGCCACCATTAATGGACCAATTTCCAAGAACTTATCCAATCCCTTTTTAAAACTAGCTACGCTATTGGCCTTGACCACTTCCTTTGGCAGTAAATTGCACGAGTTAATTGTGTGCTGTTTGAAAAAATACTTTTTCTTATTATCTGCTGCCAGTTAATTTCATGGCGTGTCCCCTAGTTCTAGTACTATGTGAGAGGATAAATAACCGCTCCCTATATACATGTTCCGCACCACTCATGATTTTATGAACTTCTATCATATCCCCTCTCAGTTGTCTCTTCTCCAAGCTGAAGAGCCACAACCTATCAACCCTCTGTTCATACGGGAGTTGTTCCATACCCTTGATCATTTTTGTTGCCCTTCTCTGTACCTTTTCTAGTCCTACTATGTCTCTTTTGAGATGGGCGACCAGAACTGCACACAATACTCCAGGTGTGGTTGTACCATAGATTTATATAGAAGTATTACATTATAGATTTATGGACCTGTTTCAATCTGGTTTTCATCATTGGTATGCCATGGAGACTGCACTTATGGCCTTGGTCTATGATCAGCGCCTTTAGATGGACTTAGGGGAATTCTACCCTCTTGACCTGGTTAGATCTTTCAGTTGCCTTCAATACAGTTGATCATGGGATTTCGTTGACATGACTGCAGGACCTGCTGGGGGTGTACAGGATCACTCTTGTGTGGTTCTGTGCCTTCTTGTCAGGGAGGTCCCAGAGGGTGGTGATGGGTGATTGCTCATCGTGCCCTCAGGACTTTTCCTCTGGGGTCTCGCAGGTTTCTATTCTATCTCCCCTTTGTTCAGTGTTTATCTGAGGCTGCTGGATGAGGTCATTCGGAGGTTTGGGGTGAGATGTCATCAATATGCTGATGACACTCAGCTCTACCTCTCTTTTTCATCTGACCCAGGTTCTGCCGTCTTGATGCTTACCCAATGCTTGGCTGCTGTTGGGTACTGGATAAGGGTGAGCTGATTGAAGCTGAATCCTGACAAGACTGAAGTGATGTTAGTTGACTGGTCTTTTGACTTGGAGGGGATTGGGACACCTGTTATTGATGGAGTTCGACCCCCTCTGGTCAATCAGGTTTGCAGCCTTGGCATGCTTGTGATTCTTCGCTGTGCCTGGAACATCAGGTGGCGGCAGTGGTCAGGAGTCCTTTTCACCAACTTCATCTTGTGGGGAGGCTGTGACCTTTTCTTTCCAACTCAGATCTGGCCATTGTCATTCATGCTTTCATGACTTTGAGGCTATATTACTACAATGCGCTCTACATGGGGCTGCCCTTGATGACTATTTGGAAACTGCAGCTAGTGAAGAATGCGGTGGCTTGGCTCCTTTTGGGGATGAGCTGCCGGGAGCACGTTACACTGGTGTACCAAAGTCTTTACTGGCTGCCTATAGCTTTCCAGGCACAATTCAGGATGCTGGTTTTGACCTTTAAAGACCTAAACTGTCTGGATCCCATATATCTGAAAGAATGCCTGTCCTTCCACGTCCGTCCCATTGCAGTCCCTATGGTTGGTTAGGAGTGCCTTATTGCAGGTTCCATCAGCTACCCTTGTCCAAAGGATTGTGATGCACTGGAGGTCATTCTTGGTTGCTTCCCCAGCTTTGTGGAACTCCTTTTCCCAGGAGGTTCACTTTAGCCCAAGCCTAAGCGTCTTCCAGAGGCGGTATAAAACGTTTCATTTGAAAAAGCATTTGGTGGCCGGGAATAGGGGTTGCTTGGGTTTTTGGGTACGGTTGAGTGGGAGGGTGGGAGTTTTATTTATTTAAAGCATTTATACCCCATTTAAACAGCTCGGGGCAGCTTCCAACAATAATAAAACAGCATAAAACAATATAAAAACAGTTTAAAACAATCAACAAGTTAAATACTTTTAAAACAGGGCCCCGAGAAACAATTTCAACATTAAAACAATAGAACAAGGTGGGGGGGGGGGACAGAACCCTAACACCCCCTCCCAAAAGGCCTGGGTGAACAGCCAGGTTTTGCAACACTGCCGGAATGACAACAGGCTTGGGGCCAGGCGGGCTTCCTCTGGAAGAGAGTTCCAAAGGCGCGGCCCAGCCACCGAGAATGCCCTCTCCATTGTGAGCCCCCGCTTTACGTGGGGGACCTCCAAGAAGGCACCTCCGGCCGACCGCAGGAGTTGCTCTGGGGCACGGAGGACGAGGTGATCCCTGAGGTATGAGGGTCCCAGACCGTGAAGGGCCTTATAGACCAACACTAAAACCTTGAACCTAGCTCGGCACGCTATCGGCAGCCAGTGCAGAGTCCGGAGCACAAGTGTAATATGCTCCCGACCACCCGTCCCCGTAAGGAGACGAGCCGCCGCATTCTGCACTAGCTGCAGCCTCTGGACCAGGCACAAGGGAAGCCCCACATAGAGCGCGTTGCAGTAGTCCAGCCTTGAGGTGATGAAGGCATGGATGAGGGAGGCCAGGTCCGGGCCGGAGATGAACGGACGCAGCCTACGCACCAGATACAACTGGCAGAAGGCAGCCTTAGCGACTGCCTCCACCTGCTGCTCCAGGCGGAGGTCTGCGTCCAATATCACCCCCAGACTCCGGACTTGCTGAACTATGGGAGGGCGAACTCCCCCAATAAGGGGAGCCACTACCTCCCTCGCTCTCCCCACCAACATCACCTCCATCGTATCGGGGTTGAGCTTCAGTCTTCTCTGCCGCATCCATTCCGCCACGGCCTCCAGACACTGGGATAGCACCGAGACAGCCGGGTCTGGGTCAGTTGAAAAGGAGAGGTACAGCTGAGTATCATCAGCATATTGGTGATACCGCACCCCAAACTCTCTCACGACCTCCCCCAAGGGCTGCATGTATACATTAAATAATAATGGAGAC
>QEPC01010335.1:1266595-1324095 GCA_003113815.1 Sphenodon punctatus
GAGCCCACCAGCACCAGCGGCCGTCCCAGCAGCAGCCGGTAAGTATTAAGTAGTGTACTGTATGATCCCTGGGGTGGGGGTGGGGGGTTAACACCCCAGGGATTACCCTACTTCCAAGTTCCCACCCAGGGATCCTACCTTCACGGAACTCCGGCGGTCCAGCGGCTTCAGCGCCGACTGTGGCTGCCAGCTTCAGACGCTAGTAGGCCTTCCGGTTTTCCACGGAAGGCCTACTAGCGTCTGAAGCCGGCAGCCATAGTCGGCGCTGAAGCCGCCGGACTGCCGGAGCTCCATGAAGGTAGAATCCCTGGGGGGGAACTTGGAAGTAGGGTGATCCCTGGGGTGGGGGTGGGGTGTTAACCCCACCCCACCCCAGGGATCATACAGTACACTACTTAATACTTACCGGCTGCTGCTGGGATGGCCACTGGTGCTGGTGGGCTCGCTCTGAGTTGCCGGCGGCGGCCCGGAGCCGCAGTAGGGACACTCAGGGGAATTTTTTTGTTTAAATCCAGGCTGGGCAGGGTGGGTGGGGGGTGTCCCCCCTTCCACCCGCACAGCCTGGGAGGGGGAGGGAAACGCAGGGTTTTTTGTGGGTTTTTTTTTACATTGCGGCCATTCATTTGAATGGCCGCAATGTAAAAAAAATCCGGTACCGGGAAACGGGCCAGATTACTGGGTTGAATCCGATAATGCCGGTACGCCCAGTACCGGCATTATCGGATACCGGAAGATGCGGTTGTCCCAGCCCTTGTGGATACGACACTCAGGAGGGTTCTAGATTCTGCTGCTTCTTCCCTTTAAATAAACATCCTCTCATCATACGTAGCTCGAGCCCTATTATCCTGGTTCCAAGACGTTCAGGACCCGGGGTTATCAGAGAGGAGGTCCCAGGTGCTCTTGTCCCGCATGCTCTTGGCTACGTCCCTGCTAGCGGACTCCACCATGGATGCTATGACATGGTCAGCATGCTCAGTAGCAGGTTGTCTGGCAGATAGAAGGGTTTGGTTAAGATCATGACAGGGGGACTCCATAGCAAAAAACCGGCTGGTATCGGGTCCGTATAAGGGATTCAAACTCTTCGGTACATCCCTGGATAAGGTGCTAGCGGATGCCACCGACAAGGCCAAAACCCCAAACTCCAACAGTTTGGTTATAAGAGGAAGCCCTTTAGAGGGCTAATGTTCAAGCTTGGGGGTAATTTGGGGGTGTTGAGAAAATTCCAGCCCCAGCATAATAGGGAAGCCACCCAGAACTTTTCCTTCGCCCTAGAGGCCAAAGAGACAAAAGCCTAAGGGTCAGCCCTCCGGCAAGACCAAACAAGACTCATGACTATATGGAGGGCACAAGGATGGGGGGCATGCTGAGAAATTTCACAGGAATTTGGCAAAGGTCTGTCTCAGACGAATGGGCCCTGTCCACTGTCAGCAACGTTTACTTGATAGAACTTACTCGAAGCCCCAAAGAGAGGTTTTTGATCTCTCCATCCTCCAACAACCAGGAAAAACATCAGGCAATGCTCCACAAAATCCTAAGACTACACTCCATGTTAGCCATAGAAAGGGTCCCAGAGGAGGAGCGCGGCTTAGACCTTTACGCAATTTTATTCCTGGTGGCAAAAAAGTCAGGAGATTTGAGAGCAGTACTGGACTTGAAATCGCTCAACAAATCGGTGAGAAAACAAATGTTCAAAATGGAGACCGTCAGATCCATATTTCAGAGTCTAAGACATGGGGAGGATTGGATGGTTTCCCTAGATCTGAGGGACGCCTATCTACACATACCAGTCTCCCCTAGCCACAGAAAATACCTCAGGTTCTGTTATCAGGAGACTCACTGGCAGTTCAGGGCGCTACCCTTTGGCCTGTCATCAGCCCCACGGACCTTCACGAAGATGTTAATTCCCATTATAGCCAATCTCTGAAGGAAGGGAATATGTATCTATTCCTATGTGGATGACATCCTCGTCAGAGCACAGACAGAAGCCAAGACCTTGATAGACAGAGACAGGGTAATACAGTATCTAACCCAGCATGGTTTTCTCGTCAACAGGGAAAAGAGGTCCTTGACACCCACGCACAGGTTGGAACATCTGGGGGTGGTCCTAGATACTTCCTTAGGCATCGCCCTCATCCCAGCAAGCCGGCAACAAAAGCTTTGCAGGCTGATCCGGATAGTACAGGTGAAAAGACGCATGAGACTAAAGACTTTGGTGTGGCTGTTGGGACTACTCCTATCCTGCACTCAGCAGGGACAGTGGGGTCATTTTCATCTCAGAACCTTACAACAGCAGCTGCGACCTATGCAGCGAGAGCTGACACAAGGGCTCAATCCATGGGTAAACATCCCATCGGACCTTGGGCCCTCAATGTCCTGGTGGTTAAGACCAACAATGTTCGAAAGTGGCACCCCGCTATCAGAATCCACCAGGACAATAGTCACGACAGATGCCAGTTTAAGAGGACGGGCGCTCATTCGGGGCCAGTATCAGTACAGGGCCTCTGGAGCAGGAGGGACGCGGACAAAAGCATACATTTCTTGGAATTGAAAGCAATCTGTCTGGCCCTGATGCAACTGGTCCCATCCCTACAGAATCGGCATGTCCTGGTGTACATGGACAACACCACGGCAAGAGCGTACGTGAATCATCAGGGAAGCTCGAAGTCTCACTCTCTACATAAGGAAGCGGTCAGACTCTTCACATGGGCTCAGTTTCATCTGTTGTCACTGAAGGTGCTGCATATCAGGGGCCTAGACAATGTGCAAGCAGACTGGCTCAGCTGGCGCACGATAGACCCACATGAATGGACTCTCGACAAGGAAATCTTCAAGCAAGTCACGCACCAATTCGGCCGTCCCGTCATGGATCAGTTTGCCTCGCCGGAAAATGCCCGAGTGTCATTGTTCATGAACAAAACACCAAAGCACAGTGGCAGTAGGTGCCCTAAACCAGCCTTGGCTGCGGGGCCTACTCTACGCCTTTCCACCATTCCCACTAATAACAAGAACAATAGCGAAAATATACAAGGAAAGATCCCAGGTGATATTAATATCTCCATGGTACCCCAGAAGATCATGGTTTCCGGATCTGATAGAATTAAGCCAACAACCCCATATAACCGTACCAATCCACCCTACCCTCCTCACACAGGGACCGATGCTACATGACAACATACAGGTGCTGAAACTGACAGCATGGAAGTAGAACGTGCAGCGCTAAAGAAAAGAGGATACTCCAAGGCCGCTCTCTCTACCCTGTTGCTGTCTAGGAGACCAGCCACGAGGAAAGCTTACAAAACCACGTGGCGAGCATTTACAAACTGGGCAAAGATGAAGCCACTAGACTCGTGTAGGGCGGGGATTCCGGAGGTTCTGGGGTTCCTGCAAGCAGGTTGGATAAGGGGTTAAAGCCAAACACTCTGACCAAACAGGCAGAGGCCCTTAACTCTGTCTCAAACCTATCTCCACGCATAGACACATTAGGCAGTTCATAAGGGCAGCCAGGGTAACGTCCCCAACTGTGGTCCATAGATATCCGTCAGGGAATCTAAACCCAGTGCTCGGTGCTCTCACGAGAATCCCCTGCAAGCCACTTACCCATGTCTCCCCGTACACGCTTTCCATTAAAGTTGCCTTCCTGATAGCCGTAACGTCGGCCAGAAGAATATCAGAGCTAGGAGCCCTATCTATCGAGGAAAAGCTTTTGTTCCTTTCAGAAGCACTCAGTTACATTGTCATTGGACCCAGCTTTCATTCCCAAGGTAAAGACAATGTTCCACAGATCCCAGAACCTGGTCTTACCATCGTTCTGCCCCAAGCTGGTTCATTCCAAAGAGAAAATTTGGCATAAGTTGAATGTGCGCAGAGCACTGAAAATTTATCTCAAAAGAACACAGGGATTCCGGAAATCATCAGCATTGTTCGTTAATATTAGGCCAGGGTACAAGGGGTTAAAGGCTTCAAAGACGCTTATTGCAAAATGGGTAAAACCATGTATAATTGAAGCTTATAGGGCAAAGGTTCCTCCCCCCCAAATTTGGATCCACTCTGTGAGAGGATCGGCTACCTCTTATGCCTTTAAGGCTCAGGCATCATATGAAGAGATATGTAGGGCAGCCACGTGGTCGTCCACACATACCTTCGTTAAACATTACAAGGTAGACGTTTATCAGTCAGCGGAGGCTGCTTTTGGTAGGAGAGTGCTCCAGGCAGTGCTGGATAATCCCGGCACGCTTTGTTCCCACTCTTAGAGGTCTTTGCTCGGGTATATCCCGAACAGAGGAGTATCCGGAGGCAGGGAGACAAAAGAAAATTGGTCACCTACCTTGGTGAATTCTTTTCTCTCCTGCTCTCTGGATACTCCTGCGACCTTCCCTGCCAAACAGCACAAGAAAAGGGGGAGGATATTTTGGTAACATAAATCAACGAGATACATCCATCTGAACAAAATAGGGTTGGACTAGAGCACTAGGGGAGGAATTCCCATATAGGCTAGGTCAACGTTTGAAACTGTTTTTACTGTTAAGGTTTTTGAGTTACCTTCACGATTGTTGTGAGTTATTTTATTTTTCATACTGATATTCGATTGAAGTTCGTCGGTCCTCTGCTTTGGAACTGACTGAAGATGGAAGGGGGTAGCTCGGTGCACATGCGCAAAAAGAACTTTGAGTGCTGCCTCCTGGAGGTCAAAAGGGAGAGCTACCTGAAATGAGGAGTATCCGGAGAGCAGGAGAGAAAAGAATTCACCGAGGTAGGTGACCAATTTTCTTTTCCGGAACTGCGGCACATTGCACACGCCCTTCTTCAGAACTGCGGCAACGGTGCCACCTGCATTTTGGAAAACAGCATGTATGCGAAGAATGGTCTGGCAGCCATTTATTCATGTGCAGTTGTTATATTTTTCATTTTAAAAAAATTAAATTAAATTAAATAACCAAACTGGAACAGGCTTCTTGTTGCATTGATTTAGTTCGGTTTGTATTAGTGTGTAATGGTCCAATCTGTGTTGTTACAGATCAATCTGATTCTGAACTTCCCATCCCTAGAATAGACCTAAGAATCTAGCCTGGTATTGTCCTAGGTAGATTGTTTGTATCAGAACAGCAAACAGGAAGAAGAGAGAAGAGGGATAGTAGCCAGAGAGGTTTAAAGTTCAAGAAGAGTGTAATTTCCAATATTTTTTGGAAATAGTGGAAGAATCAAAGTAAGTAAACTAGAAAAATCTCTGAACAGATTCTGCCAAGCGGTTAAAAACAACACCACCTCAAGCCCATTAACATTTTCCAGGGAGAGAGGATGTTCTAACAGGTCATTTTTACATGGACCCGACCCCCAGGTTGGGGGTGGGGCATCCATGTAAACGCCGTGGCAGTGGGTGGGGGGATGGGTGTACGCCCGTGGGAATACCATGGGCAGTGGCTTCCTGCGCAACACCCATCTCCACCCATCACCCACTCACGGAGCCATCCAACAAACTGGAGGAGACTCTATGAGTGGAGGTGGGTGTGTGCCCGTGGGAAAGGCCGCATATCCACCTCCACCCACCGCCAGTGCGCACCCATCCCCCCACCCACGCAGTCTGTTTTAAAATGCCCAGAGTTACAGCAGGACACTGAGGACTGAGAATGTTGGGTTTATTAAAAACTCTTCCTCTGATTTTTATTTATTTATTTTATTTTATTTTATAAGATAGGCTTGGGTATTCACTTAACCTTGGTTGCAATTTAGCCATCTATAAAACGGGTGAAATAAAACTTTCAGCAAAGTTCTGTTGTTCCATTGATGAAGATTTTGAGAGTTGTATGAGGAAACTCAGGAACTTTTTGTCCCTGCCAGGAGGTGGGAGAAGAGACCGGTGAGTTAGACTTTTCAAGAAGTCTTTACTGCTATGTGCACATACCTTGGCAAGCACAGCGGTGACAGCAAGATTGGGTAATTCCTGCTGCTGCAGTTTAGGGAAACCAGTTTCAGCAGAGAGGAGAGTAGCCTGGAAGTAATCATGTTTGTTCCCCCATGACAGGAGAGTATCCAGGAGATCCTAGGAGGGAAACATTGGGAGTGTTTTTCTGCCCTTCAGACTATGTTTGGGGTGATGGGAGGGGGGTACAGTTTGAGTCAAGAAATGGCTAGTCACTACAGCGGGTTTCCAGAGGACAAGATGGAGTGTGGGTGGATAGGTAAAATATAAAGCTGTAGGGAAAATGCACCGCTACCACTTTTGCGGGGGGGAGTAATGACAGTGCCGCGTTCAGAATATCAGAAGATTCCTGCTTCCATTTCTTTTAAAAAATAAAATGAAATATGGCCCAGAACAAATCCTGAGGCCTTCAGAGCATAGTTGAAACCTGGACCTTAACTGGTAGTTGTGTAGGTGATGCTAATATAGTGCACAGGAGAGTAGACCCCCTCCACCCCAGTGCCCTAGGAGTCAGTCTAAAGTACAAAGAAACAGATATTGTAATTTTCTGTCAAAATAAAATTTGTGTACTGCATGATTTAATTTTCATACAGAATATTTATACTCATTTGGTGAATGACTCCCATGACAAAAGTTTTATTTGTATGTATAATTTTACAGTTGTAATGGTTAGTGCTAATTTTAAAGTGTTCTGGTTTCTAATTGGAATGTTTGATTACCCAGGCCCTTTCTTATAATAAATAAATAAATAAAATTAAATATTCAGGCTTCCATAGGCACCTGGAGAGCTTGCTTATTTAAGGTCCCTGGACATAACTGTACTAGATAAGGAAATGTTCGTCTGGGTGCTTATTCCTCTGATACTTGAGTCTCTTAGGTCTACCATAGTGTTACGTTTATCTCTGTGACACACTGAGCTGTCACAGATACCCTTCAATGAGTGCAGGATGGGAAGAGGTTAGCGAGTACAAAAACATTAAGCTTCATTCAGTCTATAGGTTTACTAGGTGCCTTTTAGGAGGAACACAAACTAGACAGCAGAGGGGGCCAGGCTCTCCTATATCACCATTCCAGTTGCTGTCAAATAGTTTCAGTGATTTGTTGTGCGGACAGGAGATGTTCTGGTTAGTCCATTTAGCCGTTAGTGTAGCTTACTGATATCGTACTCTGTGGGAGAAACAATCTGAAAGCAGTTCTGCAGATTTATGTGATTGATTAGTTTTTGTGAGACATTCTGAATAACAGGTGAAGCTGGAATAAATAGTTTCATCTACCCATAAATTATTTATTTGCTCAGGAAAATTAAAGAAAATATTTTATAACTTTACAAATGTATTGAAAAACTCTTTCCTCGCAGGTGGATGCACACTTAGATATCCTGAATTTTTGCCTTGAGTAGGTCTCCTTTAAAAACCAAACAATACATTTAATTAAACGCTAAAGGTTTTTTTCAGGCATGCTTCTTTTGCTGACAGCAATTTAGATGCTAAAGTGGTTCATAGACAGATTTACTAGAAAGGGCACGCAGAATGTACTCCGTTCTGTATGTTGGAGGTAGGGGCTGGTGTGGTGCTGGAAAAAGAAAGGGGTATTACCAGCAAGGCATTCCATAATTTGGACAGGTGTTTGGCAGACATGGATAGGGTTGGGTGGAGGAGTTTAGGGGAAAGGTTAGTGGGTGGAGGGGCTAGGAGATTTTTTTTATATATAGCTGTTCTATGTTTTCATGTTTTGTAAGCTGCCCTGAGCCGGTTTGGGGAAAAGGATAAAAATTGGAATGAATAAATAAATTTATACATCTGTGTCCTATGCAACTGTTAGCTTTAGAAGTTGAATCCTTAAATGTGAAGTCCTTTACTTTCTATATTAGGTTTAACCGTTCTCTTTTTCAGTTTATTCATTTGTAAAATGGATATAATGGAAAAAAATGTAATAACCTTTTATAATCTTCTGGGATATTGCAGCATGTTATAGACACTTTTTAATGATAGATTGTTATCATCAGTAAAAGGGTGTTCAGGGCAGATAAGGCCAATGCAGAGAAGCTGAATATTTTATTTGCTTTGGTCTTCACTCCAGAGGATGCTGGGGAGATACCCACACCAGAATTGTTCTTTCTAGGTGATGAAATGGAAGAGCTATCACAAATCCATGTGACTTGGAAGAGGTTCTAGAGCAAATTGACAAACTAAATAGTAACACATCATCGTGACCAGATAGTATTCAGCCCAGAGTTCTGAAGGAACTCAGATATGACATTACAGCTCTACTACTGGTAATTTGCAAGCTGTCGCTAAAATCTGCCAATGTACCCAAGGACTTGGAGGGTAGTGAATGTAACACCAATATTTAAAAAGGGCTCCAGAGGCAATACTGGGAACTTCAAACTGGTGAGTCCATTTCAAATGGTAGAAATCAAAACGATTATTAAGAACAGAATTACTGGGCATATTGATAAACATGGCTTGCTGAGGAAGAGTCAACATGGATTTAGCAAAGGGAAGTCATGCCTCACTAATCTATTGGGATTTTTGACAATGTAAATAGGCATGTGGGTAAGGGGGAGTCAGTTGATTATAGTGTACCTGGATTTTCAGAACGCGTTTGATAAGGTCCCTCATGAGAGACTCTTGAGGAAATTAAAAAGTCATGGGATGGGAGGCAGAGTCGTATTGTGGATTGGTAAATGGTGAAAGGATAGAAAACAGAGTAGGAATAAATGGTCAGTTTTCACAATAGAGAGAAGTAAATAGTGGAGTGCCCCAGGGATTGGTATAGGGACCGGTGTTGTTTAATGGGTTCATTAATGATCTAGAAAAAGGAGTAAAGAGTGAGATGATCAAATTTGCAGATGACACAAAGTTATTCAAGTTAGTTAAAACATGAGTAAACTGTGAAGAATTGCAGGAGGATCTTGTGAGATTGGGTGACTGTGCATCTAAATGGAAGATGAAAATTAATGTGGACAAATGCAAAGTGATGTACGAAGGGAAAATCAGTCCAAACTATATGTACAGTGATGCTGGGTTCTAAATTAGGATTTACCACTCAGGAAAAGCACCTTGGAGTCATCGTGGACATTACATTGAAATCTTCAACTCATTGAGTGGCAGCGGTCAAAAAAGCCAATGGAACGTTAGGAATTACTGGTGAAAGGTTAAAGAATAAAAATGAAACAATCATAATGCCACTCTCAGCTAGTACCCTCTCAGATAGTACTAGAACTAGGGGGACAGCCCATGAGGATAACGGGTAGCAGATTGAAAACAAATTTTTAAAAGTATTTTTTCACTCAATGCAGAATCAAGTTGTGGAATTTGTGAAGGAGATGATGTAGTCAAGGTCAGTAGTACAGCTGGGTTTAAAAAAAGGATTGGACATGTTTTTGGAGGATAGGTCCATTAGCAGTTATTAGCCAGGTACGTTTGAGGAATGTAACCTCTTACTGTCGGAAGCTGTGAGTGAACAACAGGGAATGGAGTATCTCATTGTCTCCTGTTGCGTACTTCTTTCAAGTGATCAATATTGGCCACTGTCGGTGATGGGTGCTGGGCTTGATGGACCATTAGTCTAACCCAGTATGGCACTACTTATGTTCGTAAGTATTACAGTTCAAATATAATGCAGCAGTTATGGTTGGCAAGGCACTTTAGAATTGTTTTTGAGTGTGTTTAATGTTTGAAAAACCCATTTTGCTGAACTTCCTCATGCTTATTCTCAGAAAAAAGTAACCCCACTGCATTTTTGGTACATGAACAAATGTGAACAAATTGTTACAGGCACCAGGACAGGGTCAGACCCTGTAGAAGTTCCCCCAAGATCTACTAAGACTTCTACTGCTGTATTAGTTCTGATTCCTATACAGCTTGAATCTTTTGCTCCATCAGATGAGAGCCCATTACCTTGATCTCCAAACTCCTGGGCTTTGGAATGAGTGGGACACATATTGAAATTTCTAGCTATCAGATGGGCACTTCGTTCCTTTGTCCTGCAGAAAAAGAGTTGGATGCAGCAGATTGTAAAGGACAAGCCTACTACAATTTTGGTACAAGAACAAATGAGAAGCCCATTCTTTCCCTCCGATATTGAGAGACTACATTGTATTGAACATGGTGCATCCAGCACAATGGGTAAAAACAGGTACAATGGTGGCCCGCTTTGGCCCCTGTGTCTCAGGACCCACTAGCACATCTATTTTTGCGCCGCTAGGTGTAATCATGTGACTGCCCCAGGGCAGGTTGGCGGCTAGTCCTGGCTACGTCATTAGAAAATCTCCAAGGGGGAGAAGGGAAGGAATGCAAGAGTGGAGCATTAACCATTTTTATGCCTCCATCATGACCAAGGTTGCACTGGTAATCTCTCCTGCTAGTCTTAACAAAAGATTACCTAATGTTTTCTTGCCACCAATCACAAGGCAACAGATTGATTCTCCAGTCAGACCTGAGGTCTTGCCGCTTGGCTTTTTCAAATTTCATTTTATTTTATTTATTTATTTATTTAATCATTTTTCTACCCCACCCCCTCCTGCTCACAGAGGTTTGAATGAGATCCAGTCACAAACCTTGCCATTGGAGATTCTGCAGGTTGTAGAGACTGCCAGAGAACTCTCATCCAGGAGACTGCATGGTTCTAAATAGTAACAGTTTTCCTATGCGAGTCTCTGCAAGAGACATTGGGTGTTTTCAGACGTGACGGTGGCTCGGTTTACCACGCTTTAGTGTGGTTTAAACTGGAGACCACTGTTACGTTGAAAAGCGCTCACCAGATGTTTTTCCAGGCTGCATCCCAACCATGGTGAGAGCTAGCCTGGGCTGTGACTCTGGGAAATCCCCGTGCGCAGCTCAGGCTAGCCGCCTCTACAGTTGGGATCTGGCTGCCAGACCTGGAGTAAAGCAGGCTTTCGTGTCTGAAAGCCTGCTTTACTTGGACCTGGTCCAGAGTGGCGGCAGGGGGAAGGGTGTGCTATGGCAGCCATGATTGGCTGTCATGGCTGCCTGTCAGCCAGGGGTGAGGACCGCTGCACACGGGGCGAGGAAGATGTACATCCATGCGACTCCCTGCCCCCTCCGTGGCTGCCATTACATTAGTTTGGTGACCAGGCCAGATCTTGACTGGAGTAATGGCGCCCACCACCACCCAGGTAAATCCATGGTGGCAGTGGGCACTGTCACTTCTGAAAACACACATTGATCATAAGACGGCCTCTATAACCGACACCTTCTTACTGTCAGGTGCCATTGGCGGCGCTGGGGGTGGGGAGTGCTCCCCTCCGGGCGCAGGGCCCATGGGTGCCTGGGGGGGAGGCTCTAGCGGAGGTACTGCAGACCCCCACCCGCCGGTCCCACTCCGTGTTCCTGCGGCTATGGCAGCAGACGAGGGCGGTGCAGCGGAGGAGTTAGGAGGCGGGGCTGAGGAAGACGGGGACCGGCGCGCTGACACAGCACCGGCCCTGTCTCCTGTTGCAGAGTGTCGGGCCCGGAGCAGCGCTGGAGATATGCTGCAGCCTGTGGGGCCGCTCTGCCGTTCAGAGTGCCTGTGCGGACGGTCTGGGCCTACTCAGGGCTGCTCACCCTCTCAGCACTGCCGGTGAACGGAGCTTGATGCCTATGAGACTGGCCCCTATTGCTATGTGTGAATCTGCGAAGTGCAAGTTAAGTCTGTGGAGTAGTGGATGTGTGGGTGCTTGTAGAGTTGTTGGGAGTAGTGGGTGTGTGGGTGCATGTAGAGTTGTTGGGAGTAGTGGGTGTGTGGGTGCTTGTAGAGTTGCTGGGAGTAGTGGGTGTGTGGGTGCTTGTGGAGTGGTTGGGAATAGACTGTCTCCCCCTCGGTCCCTTTCGTTCCTCCCCTTCCTGGGTTTGTGTCCCCAAGTGCTAGTCCTTCCCGCTCCCCTTCTCTCCCTGGGACCCTTCCCTGTGTCTACCCCACCTACCCTTCCCCGAACCTCAGTGTGGCTGGGAAGTGTGGTTGTGCCTTGGGGGCTTGGGAAGTGTAGTTGCACACGAGTGCTGTGGGCCTGCGCTGTCACCAATCCCTGTGATAATCTTCGGTTGGTCCTTGGTCCATATAACCACTATAAGACCCTGAGGGAAATTAAGGAAAATCCCCTTGGCGATCAGTGCGAGTGGCCGTCTTGTTCTTGCATGCCGGAGTGTCTGGCAGTGTCCCCCTGCCGGGTCTGTGAGAGCGGGCCCTTCTCCTCTCCTTCTGTGATAGTGCCTCACACTTACCTTCATTTCTAACCTCAGTCCTTGTCCTTAAAGGAAACTTGTACAACACCTTGAGAAGACAGGCCTGGAAGGTAACATTCATAATTCTGTGTGATAATAAAAACAATGAACTCAGGAGAAATTTTTGGCTTTGTGACTCACTACAGGAGTCTGTCAGATGGTCTGCTGTTCTCCCTTATACCTGCTGTTTCTTATTGTATTAAACTGTTTAAATTGCTAATGACTTCTTTTCCCCAATCGCTACCTTCCAGATCTGTCACTAACACCCTATTCAGTTTAAGTGGTTGGTAGCTATCATATGCTAATCAAACCTAGCATGCATTTAGCTCAGTTTCAGTTCTGACCTTCTTTATTCTGCCTAGAGAAAGGCTCTGTGAAGCTTGAAAATTTACAAACACATTCACTAAGAGAATTTGTTCTAATGAAAGGTATCTTTATGATTTGTCACATTCTTATTTTCTCATGCTAAGATTGGAGACAACATAGTTTGAATGATATATTTTATTGGACCAACTGTTGTTGGTAGAAATGTGCAAGCTTTTGAACCTCACAGTGTCCTTCCTCAGGCAGGTAGGAGTCAGAACTGAAAATGTGAGCAAAGCACAGTGCGTATATATAATAAGAGGGGAAGGAAGGGATAGGAAAGGGGTATGGTACAACAGGGAGACCCAAGTGAAGCAAAACAATTTTGCCTTTGCTTTGCTTCACTCTTTGCTTTGCCTTGCCTCTCACTCATGTCTCCCTGTTGTACCACATCCCTTTGCTATCCATTCCCTTCCCTCTTCCGTTATATATATAATCACTGTGCTTTGCTCAAATCTTCAGTTCTGACTTCTACCTGCCTGAGGAAGGACCCTGTGAGGTCCAAAAGTATGCCCATTTCTACCAACAACAGTTGGTCCAATAAAAGACATCATTTGAACTACTTTGGGTAATTTCAGACGTAAAGGGCCTTTTGGCCTGCCACGCTGAACCCTGGACCGTGATCAGATCCCGGTCCATGATCAGACCAGCCGTCCTTTAGACGTGCCGGCCTGATCGCAAAGGGGAATTGGGGAGGGGGCAGGGCTGCAAGGTGCGACATGCGACTGCTCAGCCCCGCCCCCCCACTCCACTGGCCACTCACCCTCGGGGAGACCGCGATTTGGACCACAGTCAGAAACGGGGCAAGGTAACAAACTTTACTTCCATTCCTGATTGTGGTTCAGTTAACCACAATTCTGGAGGTGAGGCCGGCCGCACCTCCAGAATCGTGGTTAGCTTTGAACCCCACCAGGAATTCACCGTGGTGAACATCTGGTGGGGCTCAAACAGATGTTCACGTGATCGCAGCCACCACCCTGAATCCACTGTGATTCAGGATGGTTGACTGTGATCCCGTAACATCTGAAATTACCCTTTGTCTCCATCTGTGTCACTTGGGACCAACACAGCAACCACGCTTTCTCTGGACTGTATCTTCCAGTAAAGCTCACGTGATGGCTGTTTCATGACCCAGTGAGGAGCGTGTCTCCATTTATCCACCCAAAATTCTTGAATTCCATTAGCGCCTCCACCTCTTGAGCATGTAACCCCTCCTATGTCTTTATCTGCAACACGATGGGGCTGGCTGTCCAAACTTAAGATTTCTTCATTGAGACTTTCGCGGAGCACCTTTTAGCATACCACCTTTGCGGCAGTGTTTTTCTGCTAACAGTAATTTGGTCAGGAGGGTGAGCAAACTGGCAGTCATGTCCTTCTCCTTACTTAAATTTTCATAAAATATTTCTCCTGCCACATCCTAAATTTCTAGCAAAGGTAATATTCAAATTTCCATATACTTTCCTTAATATCCTAGGTGACAGTCTAACAAGAGGAGGCAACTCTTCAGTTGCAATGAACTGGCAAAATCATGACTATGAATTCATATTTTAAAAATCCACCTGAATGGGGTTGTTGTAAATCAAAGAAGTGGTCATGTCCTGGAAAATCTGGATGCTGTGGTACACACACCCCGGTTGGGACCACTGGTTCACCTCTGAGTCCACATGCTGCCAATGCCGCTGTTCCCTCACGGAAATCATGAGATTATGACTTTGGAGGGGATGTGTGAAATTGGCAGAGCTGGCAACATGTGGAAAATACAGGACAAAAATGCATAAATAAAGGGCAACAGACAAAACCCCTTCAATAAACAGGACTGCCCTGATTTAAACCGGCCAATGGCCAATGCGGGGGGGGGAGGGGGGGGGACATCCGTGCATGTGGCTGGTGGTGGTGGTGGGGAATGGGTGTCCGCTCGGTGTTCGCCCGTGTGAGGACTCAAGATGAAAGAAAGATTTAAATCAATGGGATAATTCATGCTTAAGGTATGCGCTTTAAGTGCTTTGTGGCAATATCTTGCAGGACTGATCCCTTTCCTCAACATCTTGCAACTTCGAGAACTTTTTGAGGTACACTCTTGAGCAATTTATGTATGCTTAATTCTTGTGGACCTTCTTAGGAACAAAGGAAAGTGCTCCTGCATGTGGAACTTCTAAGGAGCTGGAAAGAAGACATTTGAGTAGGGTCTTGCTGCATAGCAGATTGCTGCAGATTAAGGAACGTACCCCCTTTGCTATTAACAATTTCTGATAGACCAGTTAGTCCTAAATTATGAAGAAAGTTCCCTTATTTTCAGGTTTTCTTCATTACACCTTTTCCTAAAAATACTACTACTACTACTACTAATTTTAATAATGAAAAATCTTAGGAAATTCTATCAAAAATGCAGAGCTCTCTGTATTATGATTAAGCACTCAAAATTAGGAAATTAGATTGTGGTTAAATGCACAACTTTAGCTCTGTCTTCCTTGTGCATTCACATTATGGGTAAAAACAGACTTGATTTGGGCCTGCTCTGGCCAGGGACCCAGTGGCAACTGTAAACATGTACTACCAGATGTTGGCCCAGGTTTGCCCAGGGCGGGAGTTGACGGCTAGCCCAGGCTGTGACTTCTGGAAAATCTCAGAGGTCCCAGCTTCGGCTAAGGCCTGCCCAACTGGGCCAAAGCAAGCTAGCTCGTCTGTGCAGCCATAGCACACCGGGGGTCACCATGGCCAGCAGCCATGGCTGTGCCTTATTGACTGCCATGGTGGATGGGCAGGGCGCTCGGAGTACAGCGTGGGCAGGGCCGGTTGCCCACACGTTAGTTGTGCTCCTGGCTGTACCCAGACCGTGCAGCCAGCAGGATGGCTCCCTGGCCATGGTCATGGCAGGTGGGTGCCTTAACCTGACCTGGGCTGGTCGCCCAGGACTTTCCACCCCGGGACGGCCTGCGGAGCAGTCCTGCTGTCTGCACACCTGTTTTTACCCCAGGAAAGTATTTACTTGCATAATCAAGTCACTTGTTGAATATTAAAAAAAATATTCAAGATTGCTTTTACATATTATGGAACAAATTATGGAACACTGGGTTCCATTGCTTTCCTTGCTTCCTTTATACTGCTCAAAGATGTTGAACAGTTCAGACAATAAAACATAAAATAATACTTGTGTTTCTGAACTGATTTTTGATCTAGACATATTCGACATATATCCCACTGAGTATATAACTACATGTAGTTTCTCAAAGACTCTGCTTAGATATTGTTCAAAATAATAAAATGTAGTCTACAGCAAATGCAGAAAATCTCTGGTGTATTTTGTTAAACATAATTATATAGCAACATCCAAAAATATTTGAGTCTGTTCTCTGATAATGACTGTTAGATATTGTCCTTAAGGACATGTTATTTGTGCAGAATTCGAGGCATCAGTTTTTGCATCACCTGCTGTTAGTTGGGCCTTCTTTCTTTAGAAAGAAAGCCTATGTAATTATCCTGTGTGTGTGTGCGTGTTTCTTTTCTTAACTCTGATCCTGCAGGCTAAGTTCAACTAAATTTGGTGGAGGAGCAGTGCAGAGGGCCCAAGGCAAGTAGGGGTCCAAAACTTTGTAAGAAAATGTGCACTTGGAGGGAAGATATGGAGCCTTTTGTAGCAAAAATAACAAACAAACAAACAAAACCCCACCCATTTGACATACTTAAGCACTGTGCCCCTTAAGAAGCTAGGTTTCGTTGGGTTAGTTTTTGCTGCACAAAACGACTTATTTCCATTATCCTACTAAATATCTATTTGCATAGATAACTTGCTCACAGTGCTGTCAATCAGACTGGTCAACCACCATAATCTTTTGTATGTTATCTATAATATAGATGATGAGATTCACGTAGCAAATTTTGCCCTGGTTTTCTCTAATGGTTTGCAAGTTTTGAAAAATCCATTTATATAAAAACCACTCCTCCCTCCCCTTCTTTAATACAGTTTTCTTTACGTTGATCTGATGATTTGTTTTCCTGTGGACCTCAGTATCTGCTGAGTTTATTGTATTCCCATTGTGCAGTTTACTTTCCATGTTGCCAGATCCATCAGCAATCTAATTGGTAGATAGTATCATAATTCATGGTGTAATAGATCTTCCACACTGTTTTTCTGGAGGAAACTTATTAAAGATAAAAATCTCACATGGCAGTTGCCTTTTCAGCAGTTTAGGTTTCTGATTCTTGCTGTCCATCTTAAATGTATACTGATTATGCCTTGGCACCTTTCCTGTTGCACATTCATTTTCCTGTGGTCTTTCTGACAGGCTGTTTGACACCAAACTGGTTGTTTTCGGTTTCTGCCATTGCTTTCAAAATGCTCAATCTGTCCAGTGTGTTTTATTTGCTTTGGAGACAGGTTTCGTTATTGGTTGTTTCGCCATCTATGAATTAATCTTTTCACTTTCTCCTGTGATCTTGTTTCTGCTCAATTTTCCACATGATGTGAAGTCCTTGCATTATTGCTTGTGTGCACCTGACACAATAATATTTTGATACTTGGTCATGAAGTACCACATTTCTGATAACCTTAGTTTCCATGGGACTAGAAATCTAATAAATTAAGTGCCTGAAATTGTTTTGAAGACAGAATTAGAAAATGTCTAAAAGGGACTGAAACTATGGGTGAAAACAGACATGACGCTAACCACCCTTTAACCACCCTTGGTGGTCATTTATGCATGTTTCAGGGTTGCATAGGGCACCAATATAGCCCTGCAACATGCATAAATAACCACCAAGGGTGGTTAAAGGGTGGTTAGCGTCATGTCTGTTTTCACCCTATTATATACTCCATTGTAGCCTGGTTTCCTATGGAAAGAAGGTGTATGAAATCACATTGTCTGTATATGTGCATCTCCCTTTGAAAACATGATCCTAATGGCTAATTTCATCCCAATTTGTTAGAGGAAGAATGGCCAGTGTTAAGTGGGAATTCAGAATTTCACAACAGTGGATGTACTTAGAGCAGAGGTGGCCAAAGCAGTCAACTGCGAGTTAATTTGTAGTTTATCACAGTACTTAGGAGGGAGAGTGGGGTGAGGGGTGAGGAGAGATGCCAGAGAGGGGTGCCACTTTGTGACATGACCATGCCCCTGCTTTGCCTGAAGTTAATTCTGCTGGTGTCCCTGGCCTGGAGCAGTAGACCTCCCTAGTCTAATGGCTAGATAGCCATAGTAGATTCTGCGCATGATGTCTGGTATTACCTCTTTGGTAGCACAACGGCATTGTCTCTGCCCCCCACCTTGCTTAGTGCATCTTTCCTACATGTATTTACTTATTTTAAAGTACTTTACCCAAAGGAAGGTTTTTGTTTTTGTTTTAAAAAAAACAAACGATAAGCCATCCCGAGCCTTCGGGGAAGGGGAAGGTATTAATTTTTTTAAAATAAATAAAATAAATTATATTGTTTGTTCTGCAATATAATAGAGCATATCTTGAAGAGCATATCTTGAGTTTAATATAAATTGCCTTTTCAGGGTCTTGATTTTTATCTGCGAGCCTTTGAGCATGGCTATATTTTTAATAACTTATTATTTATACATTTATATTATGTATATTAAAAATTATAATCAAAATTATTTCATTTAAAAACTAGCAGGATGTGGTTAAAACCACAGTGTATGCTGTAGAATGAAGCTGCTTATATAGTATAAAGAAAGTCAGTATTAAGCAAGAAAAATGCATATGGACCTAATCCTGCAATGTAAAGACAATCTTTGGCCAGGTGCAGTTTAGGAATCTGAGAAGTGTGAGTGACGTGAATAAGAAGAGGTGCACACAGTGTGCTGTATTGGTGTTGGAACTTAAACAACTTTACTTAAACAGTGGCAAGGTTAGCAGGGAGCAAATTCTCCAAGAGGGCATGTTCCATAGGAAACATGCCACAGTTAGCAACAGAATAAAGGGAGAGGTGGAGGTATGGTTAGGCCATTTAATAATATTCAATATTCTATGTTGTTGCAACTTTTTAGATAAGCCCTAACACTTCCATTTTAGCAGCGTGCTTTTGATGGCTGGCAGTGGAAAAGCCCTCAAGCTGGAAAAGCGCCTTTGTTTGTCCCATGAAAGTCTGTTCACATTCTGCAGAGACATAGACTCTTGGAAATCACCATTTCCTATGTCTCACTTGCATTCCTCAAGAAAACTTTGGCAGCATACCAAAATATTAACTGAACGCAAACGTGCTAAAGCTGAACTCATGCTACCATTTGAGCAGCACACACTAAACTCTAGGAACGCTAACAAGATGGTAAAGAAGCTGTGCGAGAGAGCAGCTATTTGAAGAGAACTGCAAATGTATTGATTTTAACGAGTGTGGCTACCACGTCATTGCTTTTGGGATCAGTATTAGGTATTAGGTCTGATTTTATTTAACATGTTTATTAACAGTGTGGAAAGCAGTATAGTAGGCAAATTCAGAAATATAATGCAAACACCAAGAAGGTCTGTGGAATAATACAAAATGGTGCAAGTAGGTTAGAAATACGGGCAGGAAATAAAACAATTCATTCAGGAAATATGTAAATTGAAACATATGTGTCACAAGCACATCAGCTGAAAAAATGTGAATATTCATTGGAATGGAGTTGCTTGGAAAGAATAGTGCCAAAAATGTTAGTGGTGATAGTGAACAGCAAATTGGGTTGTAGTGTGTGCAGTGCAGCATGCCTGCAAAAAGTGTCAATGTAATTTTGGGATGCATATCCTGAGGTATCACATCATACTCTAGAGAGGCAATAGTACTACCTCAAATGGAATTTAGATACCCAGGGGAAAGATGCCTTAAAGATGCCTTGTATAGCAATAGACAACTAGGATACTTTGGGTGTTTCTGTGTAACGTCAAGATGATAACAGATTGGAAGGATATGACTTTTTGGGAAAGATTAAGACTTGTAGTAAGAAAAAGCGTAAGCATGTGTCTAGCACTGGAGCATGTGAGTAGTTCCGTTGACATTGCATGCTTCATTGTTAGACACAAGCTTAAGTGCCTTGCTGATTTAGAACCTAACAGGACACAGAACACTGAATATACTCTGGGTAAATGATACTTCAGTGAGGCGAGGGGGAAAGGCACACAAGCATTTTCATATAAAGGTCTAATATAGAATGGGGAAAAGATTTATTTAGATTAGTTAGTGGGGTAAAATTAATAAAAAGAAATTGTTTAGGCTAACTTATGTTTGCCATTTCCGAACACTAATTTCTATTATGTTAGATTATGTTGTAGTCTCTCAAGATAAATGGAAGAAACACGATCCCTTTGAGCAGTTTAAAATTATACTAGACAAAACAGGGGAGAATCAATGGATCCCAGCCTTTATAGGTAAGCATGGATTCTTTACTACAACTCTGGAACCAGTTCCAGCAACTTTCATAGATATGGCTGAGTTTTCAGTGTGTTAGAAGTTTCCTACATGTTCTGAAAATTGCTAGAGTTGATGCTGAAGCATGTCTGCGATGATCTTCTTGAGCCCATTAACTGTTGGAATATTGGCAATGTAATTACATGGCTCCAGCTCTAGCCAATTTTCAATAGTTACATGTTTACATGTTTAGACTTCCTATAATCCATACTTTTCTACCCATTGTATTTGTTAGTGTACTAGAGGCCTTTCTCATTGGCAGATAAACTGCACGTATGAGGACAGACAGTTGTTTAGATTACCAAATACATTCTATCACATAGTTGGGGCAGAGGAGAGAATCTACAGAGATCACTATACCCCCCCCCCTTTTTTTTTTTTTCATGTGAGAGATCTAAAGCCGCACTTCCCAGCCTTTAGGAGATTATACTCTGTGCAAAAGGCAAACAAAGAGTTCAGACTGGATTGATTTAGTAGCAGTAAAGACTGAATCGCCATACAGAACTCTGCTAATTTGAGTTTATTGTTAGTTGCCCATTATTATAGGAGAATTCCTTTCAGTAGCTATAATGAGTGAATGACAGATTCCAACATCTAGGATTATTTCTGTTTGTTGTGGCACTTTGAATAATTAAGTGCCATTTTAACTTGCTAAATTCTGTGTGGAAGGTTAGTATGCCAGAGTTTCACCTTCTGCTTAAATAATGGACAGCTCTGCTCCCACATACATTCTGAGCACAGTGACTTTGCTTGTTTTGCAGATGCCCCCACCTGCCCATTTCTTAACATATTCAGTGGTTTACTCACCCCCACCCCAATTAAAAATTCCATGCTTCCGTGGCACCAACATCTGTACCATTTTTAAGTCAGTTGACCCGTGTGCTGATGTGCTTGTGACACAAATGTCTATGTAGTTTGATAGCCACTTGGTATGGTAGTGCCAGTGCAGCAACACACACGCACAGTATAAGCTTTGCAAAAACATTTTCAACCAATCACAGCCAATACGAGCTCTCACACATTCAGCGCACAGCAAGTCCTCTGGGGACACATGACCAACAGTGGCTAATAGTTGCTCACTTGCGGCACGCAACCAATCCTACCTAGGCAGCTGCCCAGTTTTTCAATTTGTTCAAAACATTTGCTGCGTGGTCTGCAGAGTTCCCGGATGCTGGTACCACAGCCATGTAGACTCATGCTGAGAACGTTATGGTGCTCATTATTGTGCTTCAGGCCTTGTTACTGCTGCTGAGCACAACCTGCAGCTGATCCAACAGATGCAAGCATTCTGCTGTCATTGGCACAATGTGATTTTTATGGCACAGACAGGCTCTCGCTCAGTCTGTGAGTGGAATAGTGGGGCTCACCATACTGTGGGGGCAGCTCCTGCTTTGGCGCCATACTCTTTCCTACCTCCGGTGACAGCAGACCACACTGTACCCACCGAGAGGTTGGTCTGGGTCAAGGAGACAAACACAGACAGGTGGGAGAACATGCTGTCCTCAGGGCATTCTGAAGGTTGTGACCCACTCTGTCCATGTCACCTCGTCCTGCAGATAACCAAGATTCTCAGGTTGTGAATGGAGAAACACAGCATGGTGGTGCGGTCGCCCATCCCCGTGGAGAAATGTGTTGCCATTGGAAGCTCGCCACTCCAGACTCCTGCCACTCTGTTGCCCAGAAATTTGGCATTGGAACCTTCATGGTGGGCACTTGCAACAGGGAAGAACCTTGCCAGGTGTAGGTCTTTACAGGATCAGGGCCCAATCATAATGAAATTTTGGGGAATTAGCTTTTATAGTCTTTAGTTGACAGCAGACTCTTAATGCATTGTCTCAGTCTCTTATCTCTATTCCGTATCTCTACTATCAATATACAGTTTTTATACAGTCTGTCAATATTCTAGCGAACACCAGGAAGCAGCCCTCCAGCAACCCACTTCCCTGTCTATCTCTATTATCCCAGTACTCTGGTAGGCACAGTCCTCTGGCTTGTATAGTCTTTTTCAAGGTCCCTTTTAGCCAGGCAAACTCCTCTGACCTAATACTCATAGCAGACTCTAAGACTTCTGGGCCAAACTCTCCTTCCCAGCAAGCCTTCCCAAGTCAAGCACTCCTCTCTGACTTGAGTTGGAGGCAGAGCTCAGCCTAGCTCCTGTCTCTTCCAGTGTCAGATGACTTCTGCTCCTCTGGCTCTTCAGCCTCTTTATATTGGCTGTGCCATGCCCAAACATAGCTGCTTCCTGCCAGGCACTGTCTTGCACTTCCAAAGTGCCTGCAGTTTCCTTAGCACCTTCCCCTTGCTGGTGCTAGCTGTACTCTCTTAAAGGCTCAGCAGCCCTCAGGACCTCTGCCCTGTTACAGCACTATATTCATGGAGGTTTGCACAGCGATTGTGGAAGTGCTGCTGGACCAGTTGATGCAGTTGGCTGATCTAGCAGAAGTGATCGAGGGCTTTTAGTTGGGTGGGTTTCCAAACTTCGTAGGGGCGATTGATGGGAGCCATATCACCATCATTTCCCCCACCCCATAGCAAGGACAACTACTTGAACTGCAAGGGATTCTTCTCCATGGTTTTCTAGGCTGTAGTTGAACATCATTCCTATTTCATGGATGTGAAGTCTGGTTGATCGGGAAGAACTACGATGTCTGCATCTTCTGTCAGTCCCCCTTCTTTGACCGCATGTACACCGCATGCTTTGGACCCTCCATTGAAACATGCACTGAGGAAGTGCTCATGAGGCCTGTTGTTCTCTGGGATCCTGCCTACCCACTGAAAGCATGGCTTATGAAGGCCCACAGCATTGCTTGAACCTGGGAGCAATGTTACTTTAACCAATAGCTCAGTGCCATGCACTCTGTTGTTGAAAGGACATTTGAGCTTTTAAAACTGTGATGGAGAGCAATTGCTGCACGGTCCCCTGCTAACAACCGCTGCCTGTGTTCTCAACAACATTTACGAGACCAGTGGTATTACTCCTCCCACCTCTCGAAGTGTTAAAGGCCTTGATCTCTTCTTTGGTCCAGGGAATGTAGTATTGGTGGGTGGATCAGTAGGCAGAGAACAACTGTGATTGTGTGTTGGTGTTGGTAGTGCTGCTAGCTGTTGCCTGGCTGTCGGTCTGAGCCATGGCCACAACGACGGTAAGCCTCTGCAAGTGTTTGTGTGAAACAGCAAGTTTTGCCGGGCACATACTGTCAACCAGGAGGAGCTGAGAAAATGCATGTTTGAAAATGGCATGGGTAAGCTTTTCTGGTGGATGTTACATGCACACCAATGACAGTAAGAGTGGAGGGAGGGGCAGGAAGCGGTTGCTTTCTGGAAAACTCTAGACTTTTCACCCGTGACATTATGGTGGTGGCAGACTTGTATGCGTTTGATGCTGCACAGAACCTTATTGATGGGACGCACACATGTGGGCGCACATTAGCCTGCATTTACCTGCATGGCAGGCTCTGCATGCTCCGGAACCCCATCGCGAGTGGGGGCTGCATGTTTGGTGGGTGGTGGCATTGTGGCCAGTGGAGGTGAACAACTAATAAATGAACATGTGGATAGTTACCTGGTTGGGCTACCATCTCATTTGTTAACACCCTAAGTGTATTACTTACGAATGGAAAGATTCGAGGAAGCATTTCATGTTTTAAAGAAGAATTTTTAGAGATTCCTTGTCAACTGAATTCTTTGAGGATTGTATTTCACATCCTGCTTTCTCATTCCATAGGTTTTTCAATTTGTAAATTTGGACTATTTAGTTACGAATGATCACTATTTATCCAGAAAGTGTTTAAAAGCATAAAATGACAGTTTAAATGCTACGGCATGTAGAGTGTTCTTAGGCGGGGGAAAATACTCCTCCTGATGTTTAAACTTTAAAGTCTGATTGTCTGGTATCTGCAGAATTACAGTTTAATATGCGTTTAAAGAGCTTAGTATATGGAATGCATTGGAGTGATTTGGAATTTGTTGTTGACTTAGCCAATCTATTCTCCTAACATTAAAAGCTAGCCGTTGAATCCTAGTCCTTTTTTACATGGACGCCCCCCACCCCTGCTGGGTGTGTGGGCAGGTGTGCGGTGTGGCGTGCCATCCGAGCGCACACCATGGTGGGGGGATGGGTGTGTACCCATGGAAACGCCACGGGCGGTGGGTGGGTGTGTGTGCACGCTCCTGGCGCACACCCACCTCCACCCATCACCCACCTACATAGCCATCCGACAAAATGGAGGTGGCTCCATGGGTGGAGATGGGTGTGTGCCCGTGGGAAAGGGAGCACACCCACTGCTAGCACACACACACCCAGCAGCACCGTGTGAAAACGACCAAAGATGCTACTTACGTGTGTTAAGGAACTGCCCCTTCTATTCCTTAACATATGTAAGCCCCACAGCCACCCGGTGGCTGTGGTGCGCACATGGTATGCGTGCGCATGTGAGTGCACATATTCTGGCCGTGTGTCATGCATGGGGGTCAGTGTACATTGTCTGTTGGATTGCTCTCAAAGTAGGTTTGTCTAATTTTTCCATCCATGATTTTTAAAAAATTGACTTATCAGAAATCCTACTTAAGCAGACCTTAAGGAAACAAATCTGTCTAAACAACTGGTGAATACACATTAAGGTTTCATGGAGACAGCCCTGCCATGTTTTCAGCTAAGATCCTGGGCTTGCTGGGTACAAGGTGTATGGAAGAAACTGGGGCTCAGAGATTGAGCCCCAGTTTTCTCAGTCTCCATTCCCCCTGACAAACCCAGTGTCTGCTTTGAGATATCTCAGATTGTCAGTGTGAAGATTTGAAGTATCAGTTTCACAATGCACTTTATTGTATTGACATCTGGCCAGGAAGGCAGAGGAATTTGAGATAACCAGAACTGTGTGTTAAGTGAGTTTGAGTTATCTGGATTTTGCTGTAGCTGTGTCTCTCTATGACAGTGTTTACCAGTGTTCAGGGAATCCTTAAACAAAAGTCTAATTATTGCGGTTTTGGGGGAAATGGTTCCTACTTTTGTGGTTATGAATTCATTGCTAATTTATTTCCAAAGCAGGAAAGGAATGGTGTTTTGTTGTTGTTGTTGTTTTTAAAGCTCTTCTTGCTCAAAGAAAAGATTTCCTTAAATGCACATTTTTCTCATTTTGTTCCACTAGTATAGGGAATTTTTCCATAAAAATTGGTATGGCTAATTAGTAATTAATTACCCTTCTAATGTCCCTTTGCTTCAAGTACATTTTAGCCTACCATGTCAGTTGTTTTTGTTACCTGTCAGATACTAGTGCTTCCAAGAATGCACTTCAGGATGCAGCATACAACTTGTTCAAAAAGGCAACAGACCCAAGCTTCAGATGTGTAGTCAGTAGGGAGTTGTTTCCTTACATGTAATTTTACAATTTTTTCAGCTTAATCAGAGATTCAGGTGCAAAATATTTCAGAGGGGATATCGTGAATTTCTGACACTCTTTGGGACTACTAAATAGATCACACTCATTCATATGTAGGGTGTACTTTTAAAAAAAAATTGTCTGGCAAATAATTCAGTATTGGATACTTGTATGTGTTTTACAACATTTTTTATTTAATCCTTTTGGAATATATTTATTTATTTTATTCGATTTTTATGCCGTCCCCTCCTGCCAGTGCAGCTCAGGGCGGTGTACGGCATAACATCAACATTAAATGTCTGTCTGTCTGTCTGTCGACACACACACAATAAAAGCCAATAAAATCGCAGTAAATAAACTACAAAAAGGCAGTTCAAAGGACGTAATACAAAAACAAAATACCTCCTCATTACCTATACCCCCCACCCATTACCTGTCTCCCGATTATAGCAATTCAAAATAAATATACTAAATGTGTGTGAGAATTACGTGTTTGTTTGACACGTAACATGCCTTTCAGTGAATTTACAACTCTTGTTTTGTTCTTGATGGATGTGTATCACCCCTTCAATAGCTTGTGATAGGTGTGCCATGTGCCAAAAATAATGCTGCAAGCTTAAATACAGTAAGTCTGTAATAAGCTGGATAGAAGTATCATCATTGCCATTATATAGATTGGAAACTGAGGCTCAAAGAAATTAAGTGACATCGATGTCCACACCGTGGGTATTTTCAGATGTTACGGGATCACTTCTTACCACACTGAATCACACTGGATCTTGTGTGGTGGCAGTGATCGCGGTAATGTCTGTTTGAACCCTGCCAGTGGTTCACCACGGTGAATTCCTGGTGTGGTTCAAAGCTAACCATGGTTCTGAAGGTGAGGCCAGTCTCACTTCCAGAACCGTGGTTAGGTTGGCCACTATCAAGGACGGGGCTTGCAATGGCCACGATGAACGTCTGTTTGCCAGCCCCATCCCGGAATTGGGTCCTAACCACAGGACGGGATCGGGCTCAGCGGCCTAATTGGCCGCTGCACCCGCCCGTCTCCCCGAGGGCGGGCGGCCAGGCAGGGCTGAGCGGCCGCACTTTGCACCGCTCAGCCTTGCCCCCTCCGAGATTCCCCTCTGTGATCAGGCCGGCACGCCTTATGGACGGCCTGTCTGATCACGGACCAGGATCCGAGAAGGATCCCGGTCCAGGGTTCAGCGTGGCGTCTGAAATTACCCGGTGAGCCAATGGCAACAACTGAGAAACTGAAACATCCAGTTCCTTGATTCCCAATACAGTATCCCAGTCCCTGGACTATGATGCTTCCCTCCAAATGAGTAGCATATGTAGCATAAAAATAATTGATATCTCACCAAGGATATAGAGGAACTTGATTTGAATAGACATGGTGTCAGATGGCTGTGCAGTCATGGTTGCTCTCCACTGTGTAGAGAGGAGAAAATATTGACCTCATTTTCCCGCAGCATAGAGTTGTGAAGCCTGGCTAAATTCAGGATGATGTAAACAGAACTACTGCAACAATCAAAGCCGTGCATGATGGAAATTACACTCCTCTTATGACAAGAAAGGAGATGCATCCACTTTGTGTTTCTCAAAGAAAGAGCAGAATTTCTTTGCTCTGAGACATCTGTAATCTTGGATATATGAAACAGCATCCATGCTCACTGATACAATATTGACAATAGCTTGCTATACACCACATTATTTTCTTTGGGTTTTTTAAATAGTCTTTTCCCTAAATGTTTTGCTTCCTTCAAGTAATTCAGACTAGATCATTTGAGTACATTTAAAATAATAATAATAATAATTAATAAACAAATATCTTTAATTTTTTGTGTAATGAAATATAAACCTCATTCACTTCTGAGGAGTAAGAGGGACTTACTCCCTCTTACTCCTCAGAGGGAGCACTGCTCTGAGACTAGCACTGCTAGTCTGAACAGAAAAAGTAATGATATCACAAGAATGGAAACAAATGTGTTTTCTCACTCCAGTCATGAAGCATTTAATTCCACACTTGGGGAAATAGCAGGATTTACTGGGGTCAGTTGTACTCCACTGGGATATGTATTATTAAAGTGTGTATTTGTGAGTGTAAGTGTTGTGGGGAGAAGTGGAAAGTCAGAACATACTTTGCAGTTTTATTGCATTGCATTAGATTTACCTTTTTAAACTTATTTGTTGTCAAAATCAGACATAAAACAAACTCCCAGCACATGTATTTACTCAATAAATATTTAAGCAGTTACATTTTACCCTTCAAGTACAGTATGTTATACTTATTATAGGCAAAAACAGCAAAATAGCCATGCAACTATTCCCATTTAAAATTTTCTTTTTGTAATGTTTTGCCTCAAATATTTTATGCACTTCAATTTTTTAATAATGAAGCTATTTTCTGAGATCATCTCTGGCTTCTTTCTCACTGAGCTTTACCGTTCAATTGCAGTATGTTTAGTGTATGTGTGTCCCTTGACTCAGATGATCTTTCCTGTTTTATTCTCTCTCTACAAATGTTTACTGGTACAATAAAGAAATTGAGCCTACTGCTTTGGATCCAGTTCCTTCCCAGCACTTCATGTCTTCTGCACCACACCACCGGTGCAATGCTCTCTCTCTCTCTCTCTCTCGTGTGTGTGTGTGTGTGTGTGTGTGTGTGTGAGAGAGAGAGAGAGATATGATGGAAGAGGATGCAACCAGGGCTTCCCTGTACCTCATCTGCTATACTGAATCTTTGAGATTGTTGGGTAACAATAAAAATTAGAGCAAAGACTCTTTTCATCACCCTCAGGGGATCACTCTGGCATGCATGTCCCAGATTAGTGATGATATTGCATGTTATGCTGGATGTGTGTGTGAACCAGCTATTTGAGGGCTACTCACTTTCCCCACACGTAGCTGACAGTGAAAGCAGGGATAGCACGGTGGCAACCGCTGCTGAGACACTCTCTGTGCTTGTCACTCCAGCCCCACACACTCACCTGGGTCCAGGGGTTCAGACAATGTCAGGGGCAGGTCCAAGGGAGCAGTGAGTGGCAGAAGTGGCAACAGGTCCCTTGGAGCATCAGTGAACCACCACTCCAAGAGACCCACTGCTGATTTGCTACTGCCACTTTCTGCACCCCGCTGGGGCCAAGTAAGTGTGTGAGGTAGGGAACCAAGACAGCAGAGGTGACAGAATGTTTCTGAAAGTGGCAACGGCAGCAGGCTCTGAGGAGCTGTAACCGTAATCTGCCAGCTCCACTCCTTTTCCTGCTGTTACCTAGGGCCTGCTATGCCACTGCTTCTGACAAGCCTCAACACCAACCAGCTCATTGGTAGCCACCATATGTATCAGTGGCTACCTGTGAGCTAGTACATGTAGTCAACCTGTTATATGTTCAGGATTGCCCTTGTCTGCAGTCCTGAACAGGAACTGATGTAACATGGATTAACACTCTAGGCTAGCACAGATTTCGTAAAGCCACATTCACACACAAGGGTGAGTATAAGTAATAGCACAAGTGTGCCAGGACAAAATCAGGAAGACAAAGGGTGATTTCAGACGTTACGGGCGCCAATTCACCACAGTGGACTCCCAGCGGTGGTGCTGGGAGCAGGCTCAGCGTTCAGGAGACGGCCGCCATGGAGGGGAACACCAGTTGCAGAGGTGGACGGGGGGGCCTAGCGTCTCCTCATGCAACCGGTAGTCGCCGGTGGTCACCACATAGCCATAGTACCACAGCCTGGAGCTCATACTCTCGTAGGCACCTGTGAGGCTGTCCGGGCAGCTCAGGAGCAATTGCATGGCTGGGGAATGCCACAGGTCACACAGGGCCATGGTCTCGCTGGAAGGTCCAGCTATGGGGGGCCCCGGGTGCGCTGTGGCCCGGGAGCCCTGGGGAAGAGTGGCCAGCCATGGTCCAGCAAGCGGCGGATACTAAGTGCAAGGAACGGAGGGCCACACAATCCCTGGAGGGACGGGAGGGGAAGCAGGGGAGCTCCAAGGCCAAGTGATAAGGCACAGGCTGCAACATTGTACATCTACAGGTCAAGGTGTGGGGTGTGGACCCAGCCCAGCTGCTGGAACAGAGCACATGGACAGGACAGCCTACACACTAAGCAGGGCAGCGAGGACAACAGGCAGTCGACACCGAGAGGTGGGAGGTGATGACAGCAGGAATGCAGCTGCTGCCTGCACACGCCCAGGCGAAGGCAGGACCATACACCAGGCCCCCTGCAGGGAAGGCAGGTGCATGCTCGCCCCGCTCGCCCTGCAGGAACTGGGCCTGCCGGCTTAGGGGGCGACCAGGGCGACCCGGGACCCCGAGCCCGGTTGGCAGGGTGCGACCAGGGGCGGGGCTACACAGGCCCCATCCTATAACAGTTGTGGCTCCAACCCACCCAGGGCACCGGTCACCATGGAGCTGTGACGGTTGAGCGCCTGCGGGATGCACCTATCCGTTTGCGAGGACTGGTACTGCTCGCACACTGACCTCCTGCGTATCCAGACCACTGAGGTGCACCTGGCCACCCAGCTGTGGGTGTGCATGGCCAGGAGCGCTGCCAGAGCCCGGAGAGGCCACCATGGGTGCAGGCGCTCCCTGGCTCGCCTCAGGGCCCAGTGGGTGTCTGGGGCAGCCCGACAGGCCCTCCTCTGCGTCCAGCTGTTGCACACTACGAGGTGGCCGGCCGGCTCCAATGGTGGAGGGAGACCATGGAGCGTGCAGCCCTGCTCGCTATGCCCATTGACCGGTGGGTATGGGTCACGGAGTGGGTGCAGGGGTGGTGGGCCAGGGCACTGGCCCAATGGGATGAGGCCTCCTGGAGAGCGCATTTTCGGATGGACAGGCGCGTCCTCTTGCGACTCTCAGAGCCGTTAATGCCCTGGCTGGAGAGACAGGACACCCCCATGCGGGCCCCCATTCCCATGGCCCAGCGGGTGGCCATCGGGGTCTGGGCCCTTGCAACACCCGACTCCTGCCGCTCCGTCTCGCAGCACTTCGGTGTTGGGGTGAGCACCGTTGCACCGGGATCCTGCGGGATGTCTGCGAGGCGGTGGAGGGCGTGCTCCTGGACCGAGCGATCCAGCTGGTGGACCAGGAGGCCGTGATGGCCAGATTCATGGTTGGGAGATTCCACAACTGTATGGGCACCGTGGACGGCACCCACATAGAGATCCTCTGCCCATCCACTGGAGAGGCCTTGGAATATGTCAACCGACACGGGTACCACTCCCTGAAGGTGGTCGTGGACCACTGGGGTTGGTTCATAGACATTTACACGGCCCACTCTGGTCGCAGCCACGATGCCCGGATCATGACCATCTCTCCCTTCTATGCCCGGATGTACTGCAGGGAATTCGCGGACATGGGGATGACCTGGATTCGAGGGGGTGCTGATGCCTCCCTGCATTCTTGGGGACCCGGCCTGTCCACTCACCCTCTGGCTGATGAAGGCGTATCCAGTCACCAGGACCCCTGTGGAGGCGCTCTACAATACCTGCCTGTACGTGAGCAGGACTGTGGTCGAGAGAGCCTTCGGGGCCCTCCAGCAGCACTGGAGGAGCCTTGTGGGCCTGTTGGACTACACCGTGAGGACCTCTTCCCTCATCATTGGAGCCTGCTGTGTACTGCACAACATGTGCAAGACTGATAGGGCTACCCTCAACTACCCTGTGCCCCGGTGCCCTCCCGGCACTGTGCTTCTCTATGTGAACACAGAGAGCCCGTGGGAGTACTGATACGCAAAGCGCATCCATGCTGCCCTGGCGAGGGGGATCAGCCGGGATGCCGAGGGTTGAGGCCGCACACTCCCTCCTCACCACCCCGGGGCCTGCAACAGCACCCTGGCTGCACCCCGGCTGCACCCCTACACACCTTTCCCGGCCCCGGGCCCATGAACAGAAACACGGAGGCGACTTTGGTGCTCGTGCATTTATTGTATCTCCCTCCTACATGTGCTCCCACCATCTCCCCCACGCCCCACCCCCAAGTGTCCCCCCTGTCCGCCCTCCCCTTCCCCCATGTCTCCGGGGCCTCTCTCTCGGCCTCCCAAGGGGCACCATGGAGCTCTGGGAGCTCCCCTCCCCGGTGCAGTCCGTGTCCCCGAAAGTGTCCTGGGAGGCCTCGTGTCCTGAGGGTCGGGCGGTGATGGGAGGTCAGGTGGTGGTGGCTGCCATCACATAAGTACTCATGGTACCCGCCTGTAGGAGCAGCGAGGTGCCAATGTCATGGGACCGGTCCATTTTGGCTGAGTGTTCCTCTACCATCGGCCTGTTCCAGCCGCCCGAACATCTCCACCGGCCTGCTGTGCTCCCGGTGCTTCCGTCTCCATTTGAGGTGCACCTCCGTCTGCAGCCTCCGGTCCCTAGCCTCCACCTGCTGCACAGCCTTTTCGGTGGCCGCCTCCATTCGACCAATGGCTGTGATCATCCGCTCGCCCTGCTCGGTGGTGGAGTGGACTATGTCCTCCACCTGCTCCTCCCTGCAGCGCTGTACCCGTGCTCAGTGCTCCCTCATCCGCTGGGCTGGGGCACGGGGCCGCCCTGCTGGGACCCAGTGGGTCACCCTGTTAGGGTGCATGGTAAGGCATGGTTAGCTGCCCCAGCCACCTGCCTCCCATCCCATGCCGCGGATGGGGGGCACTGCCCTCCCCCTTGGGAGTGTGCCGGGTGCCCTCCCCCTATGCCCACCCCCACCCCAAGGTCCAGTGTGCCAGCCTTGGATCCTCCCGTTATAGACATCGGCTGGGGGGGGTATCTGGGCTGGTGCGTGAGTGGGACCTGCTGGTCCCTGAGGTCCTGGGGTGTTCCTCTTGGGGGGCGGGGCTCCTGGAGCCGGTGCCTTCAATGGGGTGGCGAGGGGAGGGGGTACCTTGGCCCGTTCCCTGCCCTGGACCACGGCGCTCCCCACGAGGCGTGGGGCGACTATGGAGCCTCTCATGTGCAGGATGCGGTCCAGTGCATCATAGTAGGGGGCGGTCCGGGCTCCGTGCCCGGACTGCCTGTTGTTATCGTTTATGGCCTTGTACCCTCTCTTGCCCTCCTTGGCCTTTGATCAGCACTGTGCCACTGTCCTGTGGTGACCCGCCGCCTCCATGTCCCACACGATCTCCTTGTAGACGTGCTCGTTGTGCTGGTTCATGGCTAGCCCCAGCTGGTGCTTCAGGGTCCCCCAGATCCTAATGAATTCCTGGGTTTCCCTGTGCCCCCCTTGCCCCCTTCGGTGGTACGGCCTTCTCCCGCAGGCGCCGTCCAGGTCGCGGTCTTCCCCCTCCTCCTGGTCCTCCTCCTCCGCATGTCCTCCAGCCCTCTCCTCCGGGGGCTTGGGTTCCTGGGCCCGTTTCCGTGTCTGTGGGTCGTAAGGGGGGGGTTGGTTGCCAGGTTGCCACAGCCTCGCATCCCTCCCCCTTTCGCCCCACCTGCTGGCCCACCCCCCTTGGTGCCCCTGGGCCGCTCCCTCCCCTCGCTCCCCTTACCCGTTTCCAGGGTGCCTCGTCCCCTGGGCCGGTTGCAGGCACCGGGGTGGCCTGTCCCGGCTGCTGCTTCTGCTGCTGCTCTCCCCCCACTGTCTCCATGTGCAGCACGACCACCTTCTCCTCCTCCTCCTCCACCTCCTCCTGTCTTGCTCTCTCGTCCTCCGCTCTCCTCTCCCTTCCGCCTCGCTCCATCCCGCTCAATCTCTCAGATTGTAAGCCCTAGGGGCAGGGACCGTGTCTATTTTATTACTTTGTAAAGTGCCATGTACACTGCTGGCGCTATATAAATGTTTGTTAATAATAATAATAATAATAATAATAATCCCGCCACGTCCCCCTGCTGCTGCGTGCCCTTTTAAATTTCCCTCCCTGGCCTGTGTTGCTTGTTGCCTGGCAGCGACGCTGCTCGGCTGGGAATCCTTTTGCTTGATTCCGGCTGCTGGTTGCCATTCAGACGTTACTTTTTGTTGTTTCCCGGTGGGAATCACTTTGACCACACTTTCGGAGATGGTCCGGGCCGGAGCTCCGGAAGGGTGGTTAATTTTGACCCCTGCTGAGGATTGACTGTGGTGAACATCTGGCGCCCGTGAAACAGACGTTCAGGGTGCTTTGGCCCCGCCACGGGATTGACTGTGGTTGACTGTGATCTCGTAACATCTGAAAATACCCAAAGGCTTGTAATGAGCTCCAGTTAGTAAAAGATGTTAAAAAACAATAAGAAGGGATTCTACCAATTTACGTTAAAATCAGGAGGAAGACAAAGGAGAGTGTGTGTCCTCTGCTCAACAAGGATGGTATGTTTTTAAACAGAGGATGCACAAAAAGTAGAATTGCTCAATAACTACTAAATCGCAGACATCTCAAAAAAATGACCAGCTGCTTAACAAGGAGGTGATGGTCAATGAGAGGAAGAGGATGCAGGTCAAGATCACTCTTTTTTTAAAAAAGTAAAGGATTACCTGGCAAACTTAAATAAATTTAAAACAGCAGGGTCTGATGAACTGCACCATAGGACCCAGAAGGAATTAGCCAAAGAAATATCAGAACTTTTAGGAATTATCTTTCAAAACGCCGGGGCGGGGGATGTTCTTGGGGCTGTTAGGACCCCTTTTTGTGTACCTGACCCATGCCTGTCCTGGCTGGTTAAGGCCAGCCGGGAGACAGTGGAGCCATTGCTGGCAGGGGTGATTAGTGCCTCCCTTCAGGAAGGCAGAGTGCCGGGCTGCTTCAAAGAGGCGGTGTTGCAACCTCTGCTCAAAAAACCATCACTTGATGTTGATTCAGTTATTGGCCGGTTTGTTGAGCGGGTGGTGACCCAGCAGCTGCAGGGTCATCTAGACTGCACTAGTTACCTGGATCCCTTTCAGTCTGTTTTTTGTCCGGGCTATGGCACGGAGACTGCACTTGTGACCTTGGCCGACGACCTTCACCGTGAATTAGATCAGGGTCATTTGACCCTGCTAATTTTGTTAGATCTGTCGGCTACTTTTGATACCGTTGACGATGAGATGTTGGTGACTTGCTTGAGGGATCAAGCTGGAATGGACTGGATCGTTCTCGACTGGTTCTGCTCCTTCCTGGCTGGGAGAACTCAGCGTGTGGTGCTTGGGGATTCTTCTCCATCTCCATGGGACCTCACGTGTGGTGTTCCGCAAGGTTCTATTCTGTCCTTGCTCTTGTTCAACATGCATATGCAGCCACTTGGTGAGGTCGTGAGATGGTATGGGGTGCGGTGTCATCAGTATTCTGATGACACCACACCCATTTTCATCTGACCAAGACCTCCCATTTTCATCTGACCAAGACCTGGCAGTCTCAGTGCTTACCCGATGTCTGGAGGCTCTTGGGGATTGGATGAGGGAGAGCCGACTGAAGCTGAATCCTGACAAGACGGAGGTGATGGTGGTGGGAAGGAAGGGCAGTTAATGTGACGGTTCCCATCATTGATGGGGTCCGCCTTCCGCTGGTATCCCAGGTCCGTAGTCTGGACGTGCTCCTCGATCTGCAGCTTTGCCTGGATTTCCAGGTGGGGGCTGTGGCGAGGAGTGCATTTCACCAGTTACATCTGGTGCGATGGCTTCAGACATATGTTTCAGATAGTGACCTGGCCAACATCATCCATGCTTTCATTATCTCAAGTTTGGACTATTGCAACACACTACGTGGGGCTACCTATGATGATGGTCCAGAGATTGCAGCTAGTGCAGAATGCTGCAGCCTGTTTCCTTACTGGGATGGGTCGCTGTGAGCACATTACACCGCTGCGCCAGGCTCTATGCTGGCTGCCTATAGTCTTCCGGGCCCGATTCATGGTATTGGTTTTGACCTATAAAGCCCTATACAGCCTTGGCCTGACTTACCTGCGGGGCTGCCTTGCTCTCCGCGCTCTGGAGCGGCCTCTACGGTCCGCTGGGGGCGCCCTTCTCAAGGTCCCTGTGTGGCCCAGGGTGCCACTATGGAGAGGACATTCTTTGTGGCTGCACTTAGGCTGTGGAACTCCCTCCCAGTGGAGGTCCGGGTGGGCCTGGATCTCCTCTCCTTCCATCGTATGTGTGAAACCTGACTGTTCCGCCTAGCTTTTAGTGAGGGAGATGGGGTGTAGGCTGGGGGGGGTTTTCTGCCCTCCCTTTTTATTGTATTTTATTTATTTATTTCAAAATATTTTATTCCGCACCCTCCTGCACAATAGCAGCTCGGGGCAGCGTACAACAATTGATACAATAAAATCAACAATAAAAATACCAGCTAAATTTTTTAAAACCATAAAGTACTAAAAGAGCAGAAATCAAATCACACACACCCCCTCACACATACACTTGCCTCTCTCCCTCCCCATTTATTTTTTGGTTTTATTTAACTTATATGTTTTAACATTGTAAGCCGCCCCAGGCTGCTTGGAGTAGGAGGGGCTGGGGTATTAAATGATTTTATAAATAAATAAATAAAACTCATGGGAGATGGGTGAGGTAGCACAGGACTAGAGAACAGTAAACACAGTGCCTTTTTCTACAAAAGGGAAAAAAGGATGACACAGGCAACTATAGGCCAGTCAGCCTGACTTGGATACTTAGAAAGATTTTCGAACGAATTATAAAACAATTTGTGAGCATCTTGAGGAAAAGAGAGTGATAATTAGTAATCACGTGGTTTTGCTAAGAACAAATCATGCCAGATCAAAGTTTCCTTCTTTGACCAGGTTACTAGCTTGGTTAACAAGGGGAATGCAAAAACATAATATATCTCAGTCCTGATCTGAATTGTGCCCTGCACTCTTCTGGAACAGCCAAGGATCTGGGCCTTTGATTCATGTTTCCAAACACTTCTTTAATGTTTGCCAATCTTGCTAAGTCCACAACTTCAAAAATAATCTGTCACATCTCAGAAAATCACACGTCACAATCCCACCCCCTCCAAAAGAGAATTTTTTGAAGGATGAGGAAGCGTACATTTATATTCCTTTTGCGTTTTGGTTTCCTTTACATTTTAAGATGCACTTGGGTTATATTTTTGAGTTCTTCTCAGTAGAATCTTTCTTTTTAATGTTAATTTTTTGTAGTAAATGACAGCAGACCTTTTGAGCTACAATTGTTGTCATCTTCCTAAATTTCACTGGTACAATAAATACAGATTCCAAAGGTTCTATCTTAACACAGATTTTTATGGCATGACTCAACTCTCTGCATAGGGGCCTCTTGAGCACATTCCTGGTTCACCTGAGGTGGCAACAGGGCCAGCTTCATGCAACGGTGATGGGGGACTATTTATTTATTTATTTATTTTTGTGGGTTTCTCCTGCTAACGCAGCTCAGGGTGGCATACAACACAATAAAAACACAAAATATTAATGATCTTATGTCCCTGGACTAGAGACCCACACCCTAGAAGCCCTCAGCACTGACTGTGGGGTCTGCTGCTTTACCTGCCTTGTGCAATTCCCCATGCACCCCCACGCTGCACCAATCCTAACGTAGGCCCTGGTTGGTAATACTATGCAGGCGCGTAGCTAGCTTAGGATGAGCCCAGGGACAAGAAATGTCTGTGCCCCCCCCCCTTTTTCCTGCCGGTGATGAAGCCACCGGCTGGCGTAGAGGCGCCTCCTAGCTCAGCTGGCTTAGGAGTGCTGGGCTGCTGGTGCGCAGGACTTACTTACTCCCTGCAGAGTCCGCAGCGTGCTGCTGGTGGCCTGCTGCTGGACCCATCCGACTTCTGAGCTGGCAGGGAGCTGGTCCCACGGTGCACTCTGTCCCTCATGGCTCACTGCCCACACACTGGGGCTGAGTGCGGCCAGCAGCAGCAGTGCCATTGCTGCCCCGGCCCACCTGACCAGCCCTGGAGGCCGGGGGCTGAGCGGGCGGGCTGGGGCAGGCTGGGCTGGCTTGATGCGGGAGCTGCTGGAGCGGGAAGGTGTCCGGCTGCAGTTCCACTCAATGGAGCTGCCACTGGGCACCTTCCCACTCAGGCTGGGTCTTCCTCGAGTCAGCCCTACCTGGACCGGGTCCGGACTGGTGGGGAGGACTCCTCTGCGACGCAGCACCAAGATGATGAGTTGAGCTGTGAGGCTTGCAAGTGTGACCTGGCCTGATCCAGACCACTGCATGGGGCCCCTCCCTGCCCACAGTTGCAACATTGTGTCAGACACAATGTTACAACCGCAGGTAGGGAGGGGGGCCCACGTAGCAGCCAGAAGGGCCCCCAGCCAGTTCGGGTGGTAATTTAAAAAAGAAAAAAGGCGGGGGGAAGGGTGGTTTAGCTACCTTGGATATTGGGCCCCCAGCCAGTATGGGCCCTGGGACGAATGTCCCTGTTTGTCCAATGATAGCTATGCCCCTGATACTATGTTGTGTTCAAATAGTCTGGAGAGAGTATGGTTTTTGTGTTGGTTCCAAATGTGAGATACGGAGCAGTTCAGCTGTTACCTTTCACTGGATCAACTTTTGTTATGAACATAAGCTTTCAGGCCACAAAGGTAACTTCCTGAAAGGTTGTATACTCCTATAAAGAAACTTTGGTCTGATAAAAGAGATCCTCTGAAGTAGTAGTTGGTCTCTATTTGTTAAAACAGCCATTCTAACCTAGATGTTACCAAACTGTGGGTCGAGACCGCAAGCGAGGTCAGATCATCTGTGGATGAAGTCACAATTCTGATTAATATTTGATATATTTTGCATGTCTTGGTACCTTGTCTGCACACAGCAGCCCCAGCTGCAGCTCTTGCTGACCAAACTCTGTAGCTGCAAGAGATGCAATCTGTCCCTGAGTGGGGATTCTGAACTCCACAGGTCCGGACTTCTTGGTAACCCTCTCACACGATGGCCCCACCACTGGGGAACATAGTGGAGGGCTGGATTTCTGAAATGTCTAGATTTGTGAGGTACAGCAGAATGGGTCGCCTCAGTAAATTATCTTTGTGTAAAATTATCCCTCTAAAAAGGACAAGATAAAATGCTATGAACACACGTCGCTCCAGGATTAGTCGCATCCACTTTTTCTTATGTTGCCTTCAGGATTCATTCCCCAACGGGAAGCTGGTTTTAGGTATTTGTTTAAAGTTCTAAGTGTTGCTCCCCCCCCCCCCAGCCCCTCTCTCCTTTCACAATGCAGTTGATTTGATTGCAGTTTGAAATTATAGTTTCAGCTACTACTGCTCTGAGTAAAATGATTACTTTTTATTAAAAATGTCAAATTGAATGGTTACAGTTTTACTAATTTAAGTTCAGCTTTAATAAAAAGAATAGCTTTCATTGCTGCTGATGTTGTTTTTTGTGGCTTTTTGCACCAAGGAAGCATGATGGAATTTTACTGAATCTGTAACCCCTGGAATTGATATTTTTAATTGGTATTAATGAAAATTACACATGAGCATAAAGAGGATATATAATCCCATAAGGGCTAAAAATTGCCCTGATGCGGGCATGCAACTTCCATTACTGCTAATGGAAGTTACATTTCGCTCCCGGAGGAGGCTCGGTTGGCTCCCACTCTCCTGCTGTTTCGGCGTATATGTAAGACCTGGCTGTTTCATCAGGCTTTTGGTGAGGGGTAGGGGTGGGGTTTTCCCCCACATATTGTAATTTTAAATTGTGTTAAATTTAAAAAATATTTTTATTGAATGTTGTTCACCGCCCCGGGCTGCCCTGAGGGCAGGAGCGGCGGGATATAAATTTTAAATAAATAAATAAATAAATAATCTGGATTCTTCTTCTTTCCAGCCAGTTAAGTCAGCTTGTGTACTCTCAAAGATGGCTGAGCTCCTGTTCCCCAACCAGGGCTCCTAGAGATACTTAAGCCACCTTAGTTTTGTAAGACTCATGGAGGGAATTCTTGCTGCCATATGCCCCCATCCCTTAAAAGCCATAGCGTGACCCTCAGAGTATAATGTCGTATCTTAGAATAAGAGTTACTTAAATTTTTATTAGCTTTTTCTGTACTGAGATTTTAACAGCGTGGGCAGCCCTCAGCCATTAACAACAATGGATATAAAAACTAGACCAAGATGGTACACACAGCCTGCCGTAAAGGAAAACCTGTCCCTGAAATTCAGAAAAAGCCCTCTCTCTCATCAGACTTCACAAAGTAATCATTTTTATGTGATGTATTAATTTCACTACCAGTGGCTCTTTATTCGGGTGAATCCAACAATGCAAAAAATTAATGGTACAAATATAGTTACAGTAAGTCCATCATTTTCATTCCAAAACCCCACTTGTCAATAGGGTCCTTTTTGTTATACACTGAGACAGCTGTTTTATGAGATAAAGCCAAAAACTGAAAAATATGAGTACCTGGGTATGGACAGGATACAAACTGAATTTTTGAGCTCCGTAGGGCGCTGTGCGACTTCCTGAACCAATAAGGTGTGGAGGAGGGGTGGGAAACAGATTAAACAATTAAAGACAATAATGCAACCCCTTGGACGATCAGATATTGCTAGTAACAGTATCTTGTCTTGTTAAATAAGCTTGTCTTGTTAAATAAAATTATTCGTTTTATCTTTAGGAGCAATACTGCTTCTCTAAAAATAATGAAATAAACTTATAAAAATGATGCTTAAGCAATAGTTTTGACTTAAAGCTGGCAAAGCAAGGCAATTTAAATTTAAATTTGAATTTTTCTCCTTAATTTTCCATGTTATGCATTTTTTGTATCTGGCATTGCATTGTACAGGGTCATTCCGCTATAGAACCTGGACTCTTACAAGTAAGGCATATGCCTCTCCATGTTCTTGTTCCAAGGCTCTCCACTTTTGTTAACATTAGTAAGTTTCTTATTCTTTTGCAACATGCAAGATGTGCTGTTGTAGCTCTCTAAGCACAGAATGGCCAGTTGGAAGGCCATTATTCTGACTTTGCTGCTGTTCGTTTATATAATAATGCAGGAGATGGTACAAAGGATCAGAACTATAGTCCATCACAACTCAAAATAGATCAACTTTTGGATAAAATTGGTTAGATATTGAAGTTGTAAAAGGAATTTAAAATTCACTTCCAAGCATGCTGAATTGGTATTATTTAGAATATGATCACAACTCAAGGAAAGTATCTATTTTTCTGGTTATGCTGACAAATGGTGGAGCTGTTTCTCATGTTGCAACTCTCACAGGTTAGGAAACGAACATATTTCAGTGAAGCAAACACATGTACAATGCTCCAAAATGCTACTTACAGGCTTATCATCCAGAGTAAAAAAAATTGATAGTGATGACATGATGGCACAGAGACTGCGCTTGTAGCCTTGGTTGATGACCTGCGCCTGGAGACTGACAAGGGGAATTCTGCCCTGTTGATCCTGTTAAATCTTTCAGCGACCTTTGATACAGTTGATCATGAGGTGGTGTTGACACAACCGCAGGACCTGACGAGGTGCACGGTACTACTCTTGAGTGGTTCTGCTTCTTCCTGTTGGGATGTTACAGAGAGTGATGATGGGTGATTGCTCATTGTCCTCTCTAAGCCTCCCCTATGGGGTCCCGCAGAGTTCTATTCTGTCTCCCCTCTTGTTCAGTGTGTATATGAGGTCATTGGGTAAGGTCATTCAAAGGTTTGGGTTGAAGTGCATTAGTGTGCTGATAACACTCACCTCTACCTCTCCTTTTCATCTGACCCAGGCCCTCAGTGCTTACCTGATGCCTGGTTGCTGTTGGGGACTGGCTGAGGATGAGCCAGTCCTTGCTTTGCCTGGATTGTCAAGTTGCGGCAGTAGCCAGGAGAGCTTTTCATCAACTTCATCTGGTGAGGAGGCTGCAGCCTTTTCTGTTTGCTTCTGATCTGGGCACTGTCATCCATGCTTTCCTCACCTCAAGGCTAGGTTACTGCAACCCCTCTAAGTGGGGCTGCCCTTGATGACTGCGGCCCTGTCAAAGAATAGGGGTTACGCCTTTTTCTTTAGAGCTAAAGCTGAGCTAAAATAAATAATTCTGCAAATAAAAACTTTCTTACGGTATAAAAAAATCATCATATAAACAATGCACTAAATTCTGCTCTCAGTTACATCAGCTATTACATTGCTTAAGTAGAATAACTTCAGATTTATGCCATTGCCCTAGAAAGCAGAATGGTTTTAATGGTGAAGATTATTTAGTTATAGCTAAGTTTTAGTTTTACCAAATATTCTCTACTATCCCTCCTCCCATATCACATTTGTTACTGACAAATTGTATGGTTGCAACAGGATGTAGAGACAAACAGGAAGAAATTCCTGCAAAAAGGTTTTTCTTCATATATTTATCAGTGACTGTGTATTACATACTCCAAATTGCATGAAAAACAAAAAACAGGGGATTTCCTGAAATACACATTTTCAAGGGGGATTTACATTTAATAAATGTTTACAAGTATTTTCATAAACTCAGCTTATGACAGTGTTGTGTTCATGTGATTGATTACTCAAATGTCGCCTTTCCTCAAATAGAGATCGTACAGTTGTCTTCAGGAGTTATTTATATTTCTTAGTATTTATGATCTGCAAGGCAGCTAAGTTATTAACATTAGTTATAGCTATTTCTGTAGATATTTATCTGAACCACAAGTTTTTGACACATTTCTTTTTCTTTAACAAGCAAAGCATATCTACAGCTATAAAAATGTTGTCTGATATAGAAAAATATATGTATGGTACAGCTATTACCTAGAAATTCTCTAGTGAAGATGTTGTTATGATTCAAGTAGGGAACTTCTTTAGACATGTAAATAAAATGCCCCTGAAATAATATTGAAGCAAAACTCGTTCTGTGTATTTGTTATTAATGTTAAAACAGAAAATTATGAGGCTATACTGTTGTAAAGCAATTGCAACTAAATGAATTTTATTTAGGCTTTAGGGTCCTATAGCATCAGTAAACATTTTATTGAAAATACTTTATTCTTGAGTTCACATTTTATGTGTTCAAAAACAATGTTTTACATATTGCAGATGTGAACCAAAACTGAATTATCAGGCATGTGCTTCCTGTGCATCTTGTCTTAGATTTTAAAATGATAATAACAGCAATAATATTATTAAAAGTAAAGTCTCACTGAAATATGACACAAGTGCAAGGGCAACATGCTTGTGTGATCAGGGTGTGGTGCACAGCAATTGGATCTAGTGACCAAGATTAATGAAACTCAGATGGGTTTTAATTAGTGCAGCTGCAGTCATCAATTATCTAGTGAACACAAATATTGTTATATTTTGGAAATTCTTGATTTATTTTATTCCATTGGCCAGTAGATTTAGATGAATGAGTTCTCATCATAAACATTCTGAGAAAAATCGCCCAAGGCCATGGTTTATTATTTAGGACACAATCAGCAATAGTGAATGCTACTGAACAAAACATTAAACTGGTCTCAGCATTAATTTGGAAAATTTGCTGAAATGTGTGGCCTTGTACAGGTCGTCAAAAACATTAGGGCATCTCGTACAAAATACAGAACAGTCTGTCAGGCAGAGAATGTGCAAGTATTATTGTCCAGCAGATGATCCATAACAGAATGTCAGCGCATGTACACTTAAAGCATGTATCAACAACATTTAATTTGACATATAATGTGGTCTTCTTTTATTATACTTTAAGTGCATGTCTTAGTAAACTGAAAAGAGGACAAGTAAGTATGGGGGGAAAGAGAGCTGAAACATGACAACCCCTTTGTGAATATAAAAAATTCACAATCTAGAGCTTCTTTTCTGAAGGTATGTGGTTTTTTGCAGCAATTGTTTAACTACGCTCAGGGGAAAAATCAAGCAGGAGAAGAAAGAAATATGGTGAAAAAACATTTTAGGAGAACATTTTGCCTAGAAACTTCCTGCATCGATATGGTTGAACTGCATTTGACAAACAGGAAAAATAAATATATACTAAGATAGTGCCAGCAGCTGTAAATTGAATTAGGAAAAGGCTGGAATTATAGATATGTGTTATTTTTAAATGAGTGTAATAAATGGTAGAAGGCAAAGCCCTTTGTAGAACTGTGCTCTTTTTTATGAATGTGATCTGTCCATTTATATTTGAGGCTGGGAGGGGCTCTTTAGATCTACCACGAATATGATTTGGCACACCTAAAGTGCAACCCTCTGTTGTTTGCAGTGGCTCAGCTCTCATTGGCTTTAATGGATGGAGGATTGCACCCCAAGTGTACACTACAGAGTAAGCTCCAGTTAGTCTGGCTTGGGGTAATTTTATCTCAAGCACATTTGCCAGTTTGCTGAATTCATAGCACTCAGTGCTAAATCAAGTGCAGCGCCAGAGTTAAACTGTCTTCACACTAGATGTATGCAAGGTCGTTTTCACACGGACGGCCCCACCCACTGCTAGGTATTCTGGCAGGTGTGCAGTGGATGGGGGAGTGTCCATGGAAAGGGGCTGGCTGTAAGTGGGGGGGATGGGTGTGAACTGGTTGTGTGCCTGTGGAAACACCACAGGTGGTGGGTGTTTGTGTATGCGCACTCCCGACCCACACTCATGACCCGCCGATCTTGATTTCCACCCAGGGGGCCATCTGGAAAACTGGAGAAGACCCTGTGGGTGGAGATGTGTGTGTATCCATGTAAAGGGACACATACCCACTGTGCGAGCACACCCACCCCCGTCTGTGTGAAAACAGCCTAACTTGCCAAGTCCTGACATTATATTATAGGGTTCATTGTGATTCCACACCTGTAAGGGTGGTCTTTGCTCCAGGAAGAGCATCTGTGCTGACCTTGACCAGTTATTGTTTGGATGTTCCATGATCAATAAATCTGTCTATGATCAAAGTGGTGCATGGGTTTTTATCCCCAATATTAAGGGGATTAATATTGCTCCCAATGGGAGCAATGGATTGAATTAGATAAATAAGCTCAAATTCATTAGCCTCAAGTTCCACTCACAACTTCTATTAAGAGCAGTTGTCTTAATTTTAATTTGAGAAAATACTGGAAGGTAGAAGTGATGGTTAATTATGGTGGTTGGTGGGATATAGATCAGTTGCTCCTGGGAAGGAAAGGTGCTTGCATAATACAGCAGGCTGGAGTGCAGAATGTCTTGTTACCTAGCCTTGAGCAGTAGGGATATTTGTGCTTGATGTCGTCATTTCTCACTATCAGCTGCCATTGTGACAATTGGAAAAGGTAGTAATTTAGATCTTTACTTACCTTTATATCCCCTATTGTTTTTGAACACGTCCTTTTCCTCTCCATTCTCCAATTAGCAGAGGAAGAGCCATTGTTCACCAAGCCAACTATATGCTGTTGTGGATGCTGGTTATTTTTTTATCACTAAGGAGATAACCCAGTCACTTTAACCTTCTTGATCAAACTCACCCAAATATCAGTCAGACAGGACTGAAACTCAAGTCAGGAATCGATAGTTAGGAGGAATGGACAGTAAAGATTCAGATTGTTTTAACTGTGTACCTATTGCCCCATCGAGATGGGACTCTGGTTTCAGTCAATTTCGGTTTGGGTTCTCACGTATTTCAGTTCTTTTTCTGTTTTGGTACTATCGGATATTTTGCATTGGTTTTTGTACCGGATTTTTAACATTGCAGTTTTTCAATGAGGGATAAACCGCAACATTAAAAATCCGGTACAAAAAATCAATGCAAAAGATGCAATAGTACAGAATCCGAAAAAGAACCAAAATTTTGGATTAATTCAAAATGGCCATTTTCAGGTACTTTCGGTTTTATCCGAAACCGAAATTCCCATCCCTACTGAACGTTAGCCATGTGTTTAAAAATACAAATACCAATTGCACTTGCTCTGTCTCTATCTAGCCTAAACGAAAAATAGCTAGTTTAGTTAATAGCTGTTTTTGCCTACTTGACTTTTGGATTTGCCTCTGAGCAGCAGACCTGTACAAAGTTGCAGGATGGGTTCCAGAGGTTCAGAATAACACCCCTCACCCAGCACTGATTTAAGCTGAACTTGACCATTCTTAACAATTATGAATAACGATGTCTGCTATTGCAGGGGGCCTGCTGTTCCACTCTGGGCAAAAAATATTAAAAGAGGGAGCAGGGAGAATTTCCCCATTTTCTGACCAGTTTATGGGCCTTGTATAATATATAGTGTATGCTTCTGTGGAAGAAATCCTCAAAGGAAAGCCAGGATGAAAAAATGAAATTTGCATTTGGTTCTACAAGTGAGGACTGCGACCTGCTGTGGGAATGGTTTGTTGGTTGGAGTGCAGCTCCTGTGAAGGTTCTGTGCCCTGCACCCACCACATTCTTTCCACAGTTCTTTACTTAATTTTTATGGGAAAGGTAACTGTCATAAGAGGCCATGTTTGTGGAGGGAAAAGCCTCTTAAAGAGGCGGTGGTGTGGCCCCTGCTCAAGAAGCCATCTCTGGACGTTGACTCCCTAGCCAGTTATCGGCCAGTCTCTTATTGAGCGGGTGGTGGCATGGCAACTACAGGGGCATCTGGACCGGGTTGGTTTTCTTGATCCCTTGCAGTCTGGCTTTCGCCCTGGGTTTGGCACGGAAACTGTGCTTGTAATATCTTTGATATTACAAGCGCAGTCCGTGTGAAAAGCGCAAAACTTTTTCCTCCTTTCTTTCTTGGGTCACACCAACCTGTCCAATCAGCAACTGAAGCAAATGAGCCTCTTTTCAAACACCCACTTATCTGTCTGGCAAGAAAGGCATTTGTTTCTTACCGATGGGGATATATAGTCACTATATAAGGGTGTTTTAAACGGACAAGGCTTGGGAGAGGGGGGTGAGTGGCCGCTGAGTGGCACAGCTGCAGAGCAGTCACTCGGGTGGAACGTATGGAGAGGGATTCTAACAGGCGGCTCCCAGTGTGGCTACCACAGCAGCCGCCTCGCGCTCCCCCTGCCACAGACCATGTGGAAGGGGGAAGCAGGCTGGGATGGCCCTCGAAACTGATATGTCCTGGGCATGAGTGCTGGGGAACCAGGCTCTCCAGCATTGGTGGCCAGTTCCTGTGGGTGGCCACCTCAATTCATACGGGCAGGGGATGTGTGGATGCCCATTACCACGCACTTTTTTGGCTTGCCCCGCACAACACACTCTACGTTTCTTGGCAGTGCACTATGAGTGGCCAGGAGTGGGTGCTGAGGGTCTTGTGGGGCACACATCCCTCTGCACCACCTTCAGATGGACAGTCAGATGAGTGGCTCCTGGGTGGTCATGAAAGGTAGCGTCTGGTTTAAAAACACCCTCTGTCATAAGTAGGGTACATTTTTAATGCTTTTTGTTGAATTTAATGGAATTCACTGTAGTGTGGGATTCAAAATGCATCAGTCAGACCATGTCTTTTATTGCTTCCATAATAACAAAAACATTAAATAATACGGTGGTCAAGGACAACTAAGTGCCTTTATTTTGCCTATGAGTTTCCCCACAAATTAAGACCCATATTGAAATATTTTGGTTTTATAATAAGAGCACATTGGCATGTGTGAAACCTGATACAGTATAAATGCTGGTACTTTGTTAGTGCCAAAATGATGCTCCATATTTAGTATCTTACTTGGTCCTATTATTATTATTATAAACATTTGTATAGCGCCAGTCATGTACTTGGCGTTGTACAGAACATAGAAATGGAGGTGCTCTTTTTCTAATTTAACTGAGAATCGTTGCTTTACAAAGAAGGAAGGCAACTTCTTGCAGTATTCCCACTCCAGCAACAAAGAAATAATAAAGAAGGAAAGTTGCACATTACAGATAATGTAGGTAGCTCTCATCCTCATAATGTCTCATAGCCATACACTGCAAACTTTTATCTCCATTTGTTTGATTTAATAATGTCCTAAAGAGTGCAGTCCTCAAGCTATTTGGTGCCAGAGTTAGCTCTTACACCATCCCAAATACACATAGGGTGTCTTCAGACATTACGAGATCACACTCAACCACACTGAACCATGCTCAACCCCCCCGTGGGGCCAAAGGGCCCTGAACGTCTGAACGGCGCGCGCCAGATGTTCATCACGCTCAATACCCACATGGGGTCAGTTTGAACCACGCTTCCCGGGCTAGCCGGGGGAAGGTCTCGGGAAGCGTGGTCAAACCAACCCCCACAGGGAACCAAGCAAAAGTAACGTCTGGACGCCAATCCCCCAGCGGAACCAAAAAAATGGAGCCCCGGCCGGGGACGAGGCACGCAGCGTCGCTGCCAGGCAACCAGCACCAACACAAACACCGGAGGGAGATTTAAAGCGAGAGCAGCAGCAAGCAAGCGTGGCGGGATGGAGCGAGGAGGGAAGCGGAAGAGACCGGAGGCACGAACAGCGACAGCGGCGGCACAGGAGGCGGAGGACGTGCAGCCAGGCCCAGCGATGCAGGCGGAGGGGGCACAGGTGCAGGAAGGGGGCACACGGGAGCACCCGACCAGGGAGGCGCCCCGGGAACACCAACCACAGCTGCAGCCGGGTCGCGCCGCCCCGGGGACAGCGGCCGGAACAGGCCCACAGGAGGCACCCAGGAAACGGGTAAGGGCACCCACTGGGAGGGGAACAGGGGGCACAGGGGAACCCCCTGTGGAGGGGGCCGGGGGGACCCCGGGCGGAAGGCAGGGGGGCAGGGGGACCCCGGGCGGAGGGCAGGGGGGCAGGGGGCCCCCGAGAGGGCCCACACCCTCACCCAGCAACCAACCACCCCCCTTCCCCCCCCCAGACACGAAAGTCGGCCCGGGCGGACGAGCCCCAGGAGGAGCCCGGCCCCCGGCCCCCGGAGGCGCACCCCCAGGAGGAGGTGGAGGAGGAGCAGAGGCAGGTGCAGCAGGAGCTGCACCGGGAGGAGGAACAGCAGGGGCCCAGCCGGAGGAAGGCCTATCACAGAGGGGGACAGTGGGGCCTCCAGGAGACCCGGGACTTCATACGGATCTGGGGGACCCTCGAGTACCAGGTGGAGCTCGCAATAAACCAGCGAAACGAGCATGTCTACCGGGACATCGTGCGCGACATGGAGGCGGCGGGGCACGAGCGCACTGTCAACCAGTGTCGCTCGAAGGCCAAGGAGCTCAAGAGGGGGTACAAGGCCCTCAAGGACAATAACAGCCGCTCCGGCCACGGGGCCCGCACCGCCCCCTACTACGATGCCCTGGACCGCATCCTTCACATGAAGGGCTCCATAGTTGCCCCACGCCTGGTGGGCAGCGCTGTGGTCCAGGGCAGGGAGCGGGCCGAGGTACCCCCTCCCCTCGCCGCCCGCCCGGTAGACACGAGCTCAGGGGACCCCCACCCCCAGGAGGACCACCCGGGACCCGCAGAAGCCCCAAGGCCCCCCCCCAGCAGCAGCCCGGAGACATCCCAACGCCGGGCCGGCCAGGCGGAGTCGGAGGTCGGCACCTTCACCACCCTCAGCCAGTGGTCCCAGGGGGAGCACTCCCAGGGTGAGGCGCCGGCCTCCGAAGGCTCGGAGACGGACATAGAGGGTAAGCGGGCCCCCAGGGCAGGGGGGGGCACGACCAGGGGGCCGGTGGCAGGGGCGGGGGTGGGGGCCCTGCTGCAGGGGCCACAACCAGCCCCCTTCACCCGCTCCCCCCTCTCCCGCCCGCAGGACATGGGGAGCCCCAGGACCGGGCCAGCGAGACGGTGCAGGCCCCCGCGGAGGGCACAGGAGAGCAGGTGCCGGACCCAGGTAAGGCGGGAGGGCTGGGATTGCGGGAGGGCCCCCCGGGCGCCAGCCCAGGGGGGCCTCTGGCCTCAGTGGGGGAGGGGGGGCAGGGGGCCCCGGGACCCGACCCCGCTAGGGGACAGGGCCCTGCACTGACCCACCCGCCCATTTCCACAGGGCAGCCCCCGCGCGCGGCGCCTCCGCCGGCCGCGGCCCCAGCCCAGCGGATGCGGGAGTACCGGGCGCGGGTCCGCAGGCGCAGGGAGGAGCAAGCGGAGGACATCGTCCGCAGGGCGGAGGAACAGGGGGAGCGCATGATCGCCTCCGTGGACCGCATGGAGGCGGCCATAGAGCGGTCCATGGAGAAGGCCCTGGAGACAGACCGCCGGCTGGAGGCGGAGGTGCGCCTGGAGCGGAGGCGGGAGCGCCGGGAGCACCAGCGGCAGCAGGGGCTGCTCAGGGGCCTCCGGCAGGACATACAGGGCATGGTGCGGGAGCACAGCGCAAAGATGGACAGGTCCCACGACATTGGGACCTCCCTGCTCCTGCATGCGGGCACCATGTGTGCCTACGTGATGGCCGGCGCACCTCCGGGCGCCCTGCCCGCCCAGGTCCCCATGCCGGGCCCCTCGGCGCCCCCGGGCCCAGCCCTGCCGCCCCTGGCGCCCCCCCGGCCCCAGGGCCCTCGCATGCGCCTCCCAGTGCCCCCGGGCCTCCGGAGGGTCCAGCCCCCCCGGGGCGCGACCGGGGCACCGGGCACAGCTGCCCATCCGCCGCCCGGCCCCCTGCCGGGGCCGGGACCGGCCCAGGACACGGCAGGGGACACGGACAGTGGGGGGGAGGGGAGCTCCCAGAGCTCGGTGGGCCCAAGCGGCCGCACGAGGGGTCGGCCCAGGAAACGCGGGGGGATGGTGGGAAGGGGGGGGAGGGGGAGGGCCACATGAGGGCGGGTGGTGGACGGGGTCACGGGGACGGGGGTGGGGAGGGGGCACAGGGTGATTGTGTGCACTGTGTGGGCAATAAAGTGTTGTAAAGAGACAGTTGTCCCCGGCCCGTTTGTGGGGGGGACAGGGCTGTGGGACCGCGTGTACAGGGGCATGGGCACGGAACGGGGGGTGGGGCCCCCAGGGGCGGGAAGGCCCTCACAGCGGGCCCCCCCGGGCGATGTGGGTTGCAAGGGCGTTCCGGATCCTTTTGGCATACCGGTACTCCCGGGGGTTCCCTGCGTTCACGTACAGGGGAACAGGACCGGGGGGCCGGTGGGGCTCGGGGTACTCCAGGGCCGCCCCCTCGGTCTCGCACACATTGTGCAGAACGCAGCAGGCACCGATCACCAGGGCGGAGGTGGGGACGGTGAAGTCCAGGCGGCCAGCTAGACTCCTCCAGCGCTGCTTCAGGGCCCCGAAGGCACGCTCCACCACGGTCCGGCTCGCACACAGGCGGGTATTGTATACCTGCTCCGCAGGGGTGCTCGGGACAGGGTAGACCTTCATCAGCCAGCGGGTCAGGGGGTAGGCGGGGTCCCCCAGGATGCAGGGGGGCATGGGAACACCCTCGATCCACCTCATGCCCATGTCCGCGAAGTCCCCCCGGTACATGCGGGCATAGAAGGGGGAGATGGTCATGATCCTGGCGTCGTGACTCCGGCCGGAGTTGCCCGTGTAGATGTCTATGAAGCGGGCCCGGTGGTCCACCACCCCCTGCAGGTGCAGGGAGTAGTATCCGTGCCGGTTCACATACTCCAGGGCCTCCCCCGCGGCCGGGCGCAGGATCTCGATGTGTGTGCCGTCCACGGCTCCGATGCAGTTCGGGAAGCCCCCGGCCGCGAAGCCAGCCATCACAGCGCCCTGGTCCAGGAGCTGGATGGTCCTGTCGAGGAGCACGCCCTCCACAGCCTCGCACACATCCCGCACGATGCAGGCGACCGTGCTGAGCCCCACCCCGAAGTGCTGGGACACGGAGCGGCAGGAGTCGGGCGTTGCGAGGGCCCAGACCCCTATGGCCACCCGCTGGACCATGGGGATGGGCTCCCGCATGGAGGTGTGCTGCCGCTCCAGCCAGGGCGTGAGGAGCTCCGCTAGGCGCAGCAGGGTGGCCTTGCCCATCCGGAAGTGGGACCCCCACTCGGCCTCCCCCCAGTGGGCCTGGGCCCGCTCCCACCAGGCCTGGGGCCGCTCCGTGACCCATAGGCTCCGCGCTATGGGCATAGCCAGCAGCGCTGCCCGGCGGAGGGTCTGCGTTGCCCAGCGGAACCGCCTCGCGGCCCCTCGGAGCGCAGCGGGCCGGGTGAGGCTCCGGCAGGCGGCCAGCCACGCCCCCCAGGCCCGGCGCCGAGCCCTGAGCCGGCCACGGACTCTCCTGCGGGCCTGCTGGCCCCGGAGGCGCACGCCAGCCCGCAGGGCCAGGACATAGCGCAGGCGGACGGCCAGGTGCACCCTCTCGGTCAGGAGGCACAGCTGCTCAGTGTGGTCACGGTGCCACTCAGCCGCGAGCGCGAGGAACATCCAGTTCCCACCTGCCCTATCGCGCTCCATGGTGCTGGGGCCCCGGTGGGGGCTGGGAGCGCTTATGCCGGCCCGGTGCTGGTGGCCCCGCCCGGGGGTCGGCCTCGCGGCCCTGCGCGCGCCCTGTGCCGGTGCATTCCGGCTGCTCCCGCCCCCAGCACCCCGGGCCCCCTCCCCTCGCTGTTTGTAGCGGGATGGCCTTGAAGGTGCGATTAGGCAGACAGAGAGCTCGCTGTTGTTCTCTGCAGCTGTGCCGGGCCCGCACCCCACGCCTCGCTCTGTTGTGCTACAATGTTGCGGTGCGGGCCCGTGTTCCCTGTCCCGGGGGCCGGGCCGAGCCTCTCCCGGCCCTGGGCAGTCTGTGTGCCCTCCGGGCTCCGTGTCCCATTCCCTGTTGTGCTGGACCATGGCTGGCTGCCCATCCATGGGGCTCCCGCTGTCCGGCCCCCAAGGGGCCCCCCATATCTGGGCCTTCCGCGAGACCATGTCTCTGTGCGACCTGTGGCACACCCCTGCCGTGCAGCTGCTCCTGGCCGGGCCGGGGAGCCGTGCAGGTGCCTACGAGAGCCTGAGCTCCGGGCTCCGTTACTTTGGCCATGTGGTGAGCGCCCGTGATTGCCGGCTGCATGCGGAGGCCCTGGGGCTGGCTCGTTTCCCCGAGGGGCGCATCCCGGAGGTGCTGTGCGCCCATGTGCCCTGGAGCGCCTCGGAGACCGTGTCAGCGCTGGTGGTGTGTGGTCTGGGCGCCTACTCGGAGTGCCTGGCCGAGGGTGGCCCTGCCTTGGCCGTGACCTACTTCTCCTGTGTTCACGGGGCCCGTGGGTACCAGCGCACCCGTGGGGCGGCGTTCCAGCGGCTTCTGGAGCTGGGGCATCTTCCGTGGCCCCCTTCTGCTGCCTGCTGTGTGCCGGAGCCCTCCGCGGTGGAGATGTCATCCCTGTTGGCGGTGTGGGCGCGTGTGGACGTCCAGCTGGCTCTCACCATGCCCGATCCCTTCGAGGCCTACTACCTGATCGCCCACTACATGTCCTTGCAGGGGTACCGCCGGGGCATGCTGCACTGGCCCCACCTGGTCCACCGGGCAGGGCACCCGGGCCCTGGGGCCTCCGGGGCCCCCAGCGGCGGCCTGTGACCCCTGCATCGCCTCCCTGGCCCCCCCGGTGTGGTGCCCCCGTGTGGGCTCCCGCCCCGGTCCGGGGGGGGGCCTGGTCCCCGCTGGCTGCTCCCGACCTGCGGACCCCGCCTCGGTGAGCTCCCGCCCGCCACGCTGCTCGCTGCTGCCCCTGCCCGTGGTCCTGGGCCCCCTCCGTCCCCGTGGCTGGGTGGGGCGCTCGGTGTGGGCTCCCGACCCACCCGTGTGCTGCTGGGGGCCCTCCCCCGCCGGCCCTGGCACCGACTGCACCCCCCCGGGTGCTTGCGGAACCTGCGGGATGGCCCCCCCCGGACCGGACCGGACCGGTCCGTTACCCTTGCCCGGGTGGGTGCTGCCGGAGCGTCGCTGGACCTGCAGAGGGGCTCCACCGGACCCGGCTGCCCTGCATGTGCCCCCCTTTGACTGTGGGGCCCCCTTCCTCCTCCTCCTGGACCCTCTCCGCCGGGCTCGCTGTGCATTGGGGGCCCCCAACGTGCCTTGTTCCGTGGGTCCGCCCCCCCCCTCCGAGACTGCCTCTGTTCCTGTGGGGGCGCCTCTGTGGACTGGGGTGATGTGGGGGTGGGGGTTGCTGCTGGCTGTGCCTTGCCCCTTGGTGGTGCCCCCCCTCATCCCTCCCGTTGTTCCTGGTGGAGTGTTCCGGGCGCCTCTGCCCCCCCTTCCCTGGTGTGCGTGTGTGTGTGCCCGGGCGTGTGGCCGTGCATTGTGCCCCGCTGCGGGTCCGCTGTGTGTGCCGGCTGTCAGCCTGTTCTCGCTCTTCTCTCCTCCCTTCCTGTTTCCCTTGTGTGGGCATTCCCTTGTGTGCCTTGTGGCTTCGTTTGCCCTCAGGCGGCCATGTCTGTGTCCCGCCCCTGCCCGGTGCCTTGTGGGGGTTTTGCGCCCGGCGGGGGTTCGGCTGCACGTCTGTTCTGCTGCCGCGGCCCGCGATGGTGCGGCCCAGTTCCGGCCCGTGGTCCCGTTCCCGGCACGTCTGTTTGGGTCGTTTCCCCACCCCCGGGCGTGGTTGCGCTGCTCACCCCCCCTGGTGGTTCACTGTGGTGAACCGGCCGCCCGTAACGTCTGAAAATACCCATAGTTTCAGAGGGGCTTGTACTGGCACTAAGGGATGGTGCCAGCACTAAACACCTTGTGGATTGTGCTTAACGTTTGAAAGTAGGAGAAAAGGGAGGTTAAACAGGGAAATCCTCTTAAAGGCAATTTGTCTTAACCCTTTACTTTTTGTTACTGCCGGTATTCATTTAAATGAATAAAAAGACACAAGTATTGAAACTAATAGTTAAAGCATTCATTGACATAATAATTTACACAGTGCTTGTTATGGCTAAAGCACAGGACTGGGAAGGGGAGTTCTGAATTCTGTTTGTGGCTCTACCAGGGCTTATTTTTTTTCTACCTCTGTTTTCCCATCTATAAAATGTGCATGGGATGTCTCTATACCTCTGGTCACTGTTACGAGGGCTATCCTTGTAGGGGCTGTCGTATAATCTCTGAATGACTATTTCTGTTTATTTCTCAAAATAAGAAGAAATAGTTGTAACATTATCTGGACTTCTTTATATTGGGATCTATTAAACAATTTTATACCAAGCTGGAAAAAAAAGGTTAATCACCATCATCACACCGTCCACCATATCAGTAGATTGTGTATTCATGTCTGTTAATTCTTGCAATGTCAAATAACTATTTATTATACCTTTATAAATTGCAATTTAAACCTGTATGTAACAATTCTACCCATTAAACATGAGCCTTTGGGGAAGGGCGGGGTATAAACGTAAATAAATAAATTTAAATAACATTATGCTTTACAATTATTATTATTTTTAGATGTGAGGTAACAGTACACCGTATATCTTTTCTTATTTAGGATATGCCAATCTTGGTTTCTTAGGGTACTTTCAGACATGACACTAACCACCCTTTAACCACCCTTGGTGGTTATTTATGCATGTTGCAGGGCTGCATAGGGCACCAATACGGCCCTGCAACATGCATAAATAACCACCAAGGGTGGTTAAAGAGTGGTTAGCGTCATGTCTGAAAGTACCCTTAGAGCACTCCTATAAGCTCCCAATGGCACTCCAGCAGCGACAATAAGACTGGAGTGTGGCCAAAGGACTTGGGCCTCAATGGCCTGGCAGTTTGAGTTAAACTTTTGGCTCTGCCTACGTAAGAAAGCCAATCAGGGGCTAGTCAAATTCTTGCTGAAAGATGCTTATAAAAGTACGTGGCTCAAGGCAATTGAACATGCATGTCTCTTATAGGTTTTTCAGTTAACTATTTTGATAATAAAGACATCTTAACTGCTAACGCTGAAATCCAACTTAGGTTAAGGGATATTGAAAGGCAAGAAGACATTACTAAAATAGGTAGTGTTGTGCATATGGATGGGTATACCACATGGTTACCTCCACTGGGGGAAATGGCCCCGTATTTGGCTTCTACTTGCCCCTTTAGAGAGAAGTTACTCTTTTTTTCTGCTCGTGTAAATGCTCTTCCCTCCAAAATTTATGAAGGCCGTCTGGATGGTACGGCATATGATGATCGACTATAACCTTTCGATATGCTTGCTATTGAATCTACGCAACATATGTTGTGTCAGTGTCACCTGTACGATTGGCTTAGGGCAGATATCCTGGACCCAATTATAGAACGACTCTATGGTTACACTGATTGCGGACTGTTAGAATTATTTTTAGGGGATAGTTCCCAAGAAATTTCAGTTAAAGTAATGAAATTTCTGATCTTGGCATTTAATATCAGATCCTTGTTCTTGCAATCAAAATGCCTCATGTTAGTTTAAATGTAATCTCATTGCTAGACTGTTGCTATTTGTATCAGATTAGGTTACCTGGTCATAGTTTATATGTTTCATACCTTTTAGGTTCTGCTTATGACTATCTGAATATGTTATCAAACCCATTTCAGCTTGATAGTGTGAGTTAATATAATTAAACACTTATAGGATCCATTGTGTTCTGTGTTTTGCCTCTTTTTGTTGTTATGTTAATAGACTTATTTTAGTCAGGTAGTTGGAATCAATATAACCATAATCATACATTTATGTAAGGGTTTTATTATCTTATTTTTATGTCACCTGTGTGTTGTAGAAGAGTTTCGGATGTATGGTACTTGCGGTCTGTGTTTTGTTTTTTGTTTCTGTTTTTGTCATTTTGTTTGACTATGGCCTATGGCTACGTTAATAAAATCTATTATTTTTATTTAGGATATGCTGGTTTATTTGCATATAGGTGTGCAGTGGGATTTGACATCAAACAGAAATAACAGCGGGTGTTACTATGTTAGGTCTATTTCTGTCAACACTGGGGCGACTGAGGCCACATGAACGGCAGTGCTGGATTGTGGTGAGCAATCTCTGCTGGCACACAGCGGGGCCAGCATAGGGAGCCAGCCAGGTGGTTGTTGGGTGTTCTGGCTGGCTGGACCCTGTTGGAGCCACTGTCACAGAGGAGTGTTTTGCTGGCTGCATGAGCATGCACCCAGCCCTGCCCTGCCTCCCTCCTCTGCCCAGCCCTAAAGCCCACTGTAACAGGTACAGTGTAATTATAACTTTTCTAATTAGAATGTGCTGGTTTGTGCATATAGGTGTGTAGTGGGATTTGAACGTCAAAATTTTACTGTTAGATCCAGTTCTGTCAACACTTAGGATGAGACCACATGAGCGGCGGTGACTGGATCTGGATCTCCGCACAGCTGTGTGGTGGGCAATCGCTGCTGGCACACAGCGGGGTAAGCACGGGGAGCCGGCCAGACGGTTGTGGGGAGTCCCAGCTCACCAGCTCCTGCTGGAGCCACCATGGTGGAAGGATGTGGTGCTGGCCGCATGAGCATGTGCCCTGCCCTGCCCTGCCCCACCCTGCCTCCCTCCTCTGGCCAGATCTAAATCCCACCTCTGGCTGTGACGTGGCCATGTGTGATGGATGCCATCACCCATTGCTCCCAGCTCCTCTGCCGAGCTCGCCATACGGTGGGCAGAAAGGGCCTGGCAACACAGGTTGCCCATGTGGGGTAAGACTGGTCCACAATATGTCCTCGGCGTCGCAGAGCAGCCAGCTGCTTGCCCTGGGGCAGGGGAAACATCTGGTGTGGCCTGGGCACACTAGCCACTGCATCGTGTGACTCCTGTGCCCACGGAGTGGTAAGTCTACCTACGGTGTGGTGGTCTCCCCTCCCTGTCTCATGTGGCCTCATCCATTGTCAAACAGGCATCTATAGATGAGTAGTTTCAATGAAATCAAGGGGATTACTCAGCTGAGTAAGAACTATTTGTGTGAATTAAGGGTTGGAAGATCACGTCCTCATTATGGTATCTTGTCTTATAGGACATAATAGATAACTTTTATCCTAATTAAAATAGGAAAGTGAATCCTTTGTACTCAATATAGTCTATGGATTGCTGAAAAATGGCTAAATAAAGCTCCAAAACATGTAAAATATCACTCTTACTATTTGGTTTTGGAGTACCTTGATGTATTATAAATAGTTATGTTTCTCTCTTTATTTAATTTGGAATAAAATATAATAAAATGTGGGGGGTTGGGGGGAAGAGATGGTAAAAACATTTGTCCTGTAATGATGTTTAACAATGTAGCAATATCTTTCCATTTAATAACTTGAACACATTCTAAAGTATAAGCATTTCTGCATCTCTGCTTCTGACTTTGGGAAAGCTTCATAGCAAGAAGAAACTTTGAGTTTTAATACATTTTTATTCCATTACATTCAGTTTGATCCTCTTGGAAGAAATCTAAAGAACTGCCATGTATTAACTTTGTCAAAGGGTGTGACAAAATCTCAGACAATAGATTATTTCCCTATGTTTATAACAGTAAAATGTCCTGATGATTAGAACTTTTTTCTTCCCACCACGAATAAAATTTTTATACTGATTTTTTTATTCTCTTGAAGAAAAAGAAATAAAAGCAATCCTCTTTCCTCTTACAAATTATCATAAATATTGGAGATGCAGATTTTTCTTAGATCATTAGCATATCATGCTGCGACCCACACCAGAATGTACCATTAACAAAGCAGCCTTCATGTAAT
>QEPC01010335.1:1326595-1337446 GCA_003113815.1 Sphenodon punctatus
TCCCAGGGGAACGATCCTGTTGTTAGCCATGCCCTGCTTATCACCAGGTATCGCCCTCCCATCTCTTATGGAGATGACTCTTCTATCCTAAAACTACCTGACAAAACACCTATTAACCATACTGGACCCCCGCCACCAGAACGGGACAATCAGCTTCTGAAATGTCCCATCCACCCACAAACTCTTGCTCACACCAAGTTCGCCAACTCCTCTACTAACTTAGTTAAATAAAGTATATTACCCTACCCTGTGTTAGGCTGTCCCCTAAGCCAACCCACCATTTACTAATCTCCCTATTGACATTTTTGCATGCTTCGTCAATTTTCTTGGAATGAGCTGCGTCACCCCATGTGAGACGTGGTACTAGGTGTGCCCACACTATCCTAACCCCTGGAAAAAAAACCTTAAATAGAGGCAACTCAGTTTTTATTTTAACCACTAAACTAACATTAGTTGTTACCCTCAAATCGTTCTCCCCCAAATGGAAAATTATGATCCCAGGGTGTGGATGGTGTTGCATACGGGACAATGTTGGTACTAACTGGTCCCTTTTCATACCCCCACGACCCATCCACGCTATCTTTCCCCAGGATGAAAGACCCAGTTGTGTCCCACATTGGGTATTCTTCGCCGCCTCTCCAGCCTGGCGAACCAAGCTATGACCGACGATCCATACCACAGTCCTGTTTCTCCGATGGCGCCTGGGGAAATGCAAAAGACAACATGTTAGTTCGTGTTTAAAGGCCGGATGTAACCCTGGAAGGCACGGGATCGCCATCTGCCTATGGTCCTGATGTCCCTTTCTGACGTACCTGCACCCCCAGCTGTAGTTGCGGCCCATATTCTAAAGGAATGGGATCCATATCTCTCCGCAGGCAAACCCATGGCCTTCATTGCTTGTTTCCAAACACCAGTGAACTGGTGCTGTGTCAGGCGGCTCCATTCTTGTGAATAAATAAATTACCAGAGGCCCGAGGTCTCGAAGCCAGAAAAACCCTGACAGCCTTTACTGGGCAGAGCACTTTTGAGTTAATCTGATTTAATGTCACAATTTGCCCGTGCCCCTTTTGATCTGTTTTAGAGTGCCGTACAGTTATCTGCAGAGCCTGTGGGCAAACCCAAATGTCCCGTAACACCAAAGTCCTGCCTGACCTGTCATATCTCCCTTCTGCAACTACCTCACTGATCCTAAAAGCCCCCAAAAATGTAACCTTAAAAACTGTTGAGGACAGTAACTCTTCATACTGGTTAAAACAAATCCCTGGCAATGCGCCACAAAGGGCTCTCAACACTGGAATGGATATGGGGGCCCTCTTGTCCCCTTGTTGCTCCGTCTCCCTAGCCCAACTCTTGAACATTCGCCTTGTGAAAAAAATCCTGTCCGGAGATGGGAAACCTTCTAAACGACACAAAAGATAGGGTGGCCACCTTACCTGCTATGGTCCTACCTGCCAAGCCCCTCCTACGCAAGTGCAATACAAACTGTAACATTTCGTCCTCCTGTATGGGAAAGGTGAGGGCCCAGCCCTTGCCATGCCTATAATCCTGAAACTCCCTATATGCCCGTCCGTCGCCACCTGCGTGCGGGGGGCCAAAGATCCCTGGACAATCCTCCGCATCTCTACTCTCCAAGGATCCACACTCCCTGGGGGAGTGGCTCTGGGTTGGGTGCAGCTGACAGTGATAGTTCCTGGAATCGCTCCATCTGTAACCGAGAGAGCGCATCGGCTATGCTATTATCCACCCCGGGAACATGGCGTGCAGTAAAAAGTATGTTGTTCTCTAAGCACTTCAGTAGCATTGCCCTTACCAAACTCATAACCCTCCATGACTGAGATGACATGGAATTAATAACGTGTATCACTGCCATGTTGTCGCACCAAAAGATTACCGCTCTATTAGCAAAATCCAGTACCCAAAGCTGTACAGCCAGCACTATGGGAAAAAGCTCCAGGAATGTTCAGTCTCGGGTCACTTTGGATGCACGATGGTGGCCAAGGGGCAGCACACCAGCATCCTTTGAAATATACACCAAAACCCATGTCCCCTGCCGAATCGGAGCGCACCTGGAGCTGGACCCCCAGCTTCAATCTATCCCGCCAAAAACTTACCCCATTAAATTCTTTCAGAAACACTGACCAAATTCCTAAATCCTCCATCTCTCGGGTGACTCTGACATGGTGGTACTGCGGAGGACTCCCCACTAATGGGGCATACAGCCTGGATAAGAATGCTCGCTCTGGTGCCACCACCCTACACATGAAATTCAGGCTGCCCAACAACGACTGCAAAGTGCGAACCATGACCTTTTTGGCCCCCAAACACGCTAGTATCTTTTCTCTCAACGCCTCCAACTTCTCCTCTGGCAAACAGGACAGCATGCGGATGGTGTCCATCTCAGTCCCCAGGTAAGTAATTCTAGTGGTTGGTCCCTCTGTTTTCTCGGGGGCTAGTGGGAGACCTAAATGAGCTGCTAGGAGTTGGAATTCCCTCAACAATTCCTCACACTCCCCGGGGACAGGGGAAGCGATTACCAAAAAGTCATCTAGATATTTCGAGACATCACGTTTTCTTATGTTCCGTCTGAAAACCCACTCCACAGTGAGCTAAAATGCTCAAATGCAGAGCAAGAAATCGAGCAGCCCACGGACATAGCCCTGTCGTAGTAATATGATCCCTCAAACTTCACCTGCAGAAGCTGGAAACTATCAGGATGAAACGACAGGATCCTAAATGCCAATTTCACATCACACTTTGCTAGGAGGGCCCCCCTACCATGTACCCTAACCCTGTCTATTGCTTCATCAAATGATGTGTACCATACAGTTGACAGTTCCTTAGGGATGGTGTCGTTAACAGAGCGCCCCCTCGAGTAAGATAGGTGGCGGATGAGTTGAAACTGTCCGGGTGCCTCTTTTGGCACAATCCCTAAGGGGGATACTACAAAATTCTCAAAAGGGGGCTCTGCATACGGGTCAGCTATTCTGCCTTCCTTTACCTCCTTCCTAATTTTGTCTCTAACCACTGTCTCCATTCCCTTTACCAATTTCAAATTGGTGGTTCCCGTCCTTGTCAGACAGCACCCCCCAGGATAGCAAAACCAAACTCAAACCCTTTAAAACGTATTCCACCTCAGCCGTGTCAGGATGGTGGATCAAAGCCAACTCAAGCCTCTTAACATTAATTGGGGTTGGGCTCCTTTCCCTTCCCGACCCCCTGCTGACCATCTTGAGTGTTTGAACCTGGTCCTGCTTCTTGCTGATTTCTCTTACCACCCATTGGTTTTCCCCTGTAACAGGTTGAAAGAGAATGGGCACCACCACACACAGAACAGGCATGACGGGATGTGCATGATCCTCGGGTACACCTCCCGTTCCTGTTGTACTCCCAACAGGTGGCGCCGCCTCCCTGCCTACCATTCAGCCTATTGGGGTCATTGGCTGGGGCAACTCCCCCCTTTACTAATACATGCCCGCTTTCTGACTTGGGCGCATTGGTCGTGTCCACCATGCAGTCCAGCCATAGATCCTGGGTGTGGTAATCCCATCTCAGCCCTGGAGTAAGGATGCTCTGTGATGAAAGGCCTCGTCATACCTGAGCCACACACTGGGGGGTCCCACACCATATGCCCTTTTCACTATTTCAGCATACTTTAACAACTCAACCGCCCTTTCTGGAAAAGCTTCCAGGGTTACCTCCAAATAAATTGAAAAGGCCGAGGACCAGTTTGCCCAGTTCCTATCCGCCTTGGGACGCTGGAACCTCTTCCTTTCTTTTCAGTCATCTTTTTCAGAAGGATCCATGATGGGGTTGTCGAATGAGAGAGCGAAGATATCTATATATTCCCCCCAGATCCTTTCTCTGGTGGCGTAGGCCAGGTGTTCCCCTAAGGTGGTGGACAATTCAGAATATCCCCCACCCTGAGTGGGGTGGGGGCGGTTAACAGGGGCTGTAGGTGGTGGAGGCCTCATGCCCAGGCCTTTTCTTTGACCCACCGCACTGCAGGGGCGAAAGCCACTTCCAGCAATGTGGTACCCGGTGGGAGGGGGAATTGGAGTAACCTTCACCCAGGCGCCATTCCACCAGAGCATCTGCGCTTCCTGGCACTGCCCTCCAGTCTGGGGGGGTTGCTGTACCGGACCCTGTTGAGCCACGGGACCGCTCGCTAGGCCGATGGCCCTTGAGTTGTCCCTTTGGCCCGTTTGTGCCGTCAGATTCCCGAATTGCTGCTGCAGCCGGGAGTCAGTGTTCCCTAACCCATGTGCATCCTGCCCTTGGTCACCCCCTTCCCAGGTGCCTCCCCCGGGGGGTTGCTCTTGCTCACCTTCCTGAGCCCATGGCCCTGCTTGCCAGGCTTCTTCCCTTGGTTGCGCCGGACCGCTCCTCCACTGCTTCGCCATTGCTCCCAGCTCCCGCTGTAAGGCCTGTATTCGTTCCCACATTTCTTGATCCCCAACATCTTCATTCTCTCCGCTGTGTCTCAGTGAGGGGTTGTCTGATGCCCATTCGGCCTCACCTGTTGGTACAGAAATTCCCCCCCCCCGGGTAAGGGACTTGGGGGTTCCCCCTGAGCGGGGCTCCCAAAGATGCTGAAGGGGGGGGACTAACCCAGCCTGCGCAGGCCACTGGCCCGTGGCCTAAGGGGTGCACAGCCTTCTGAAGTTGGGTCCCTGCACTCAACTCATCTGCCTGTGTCCCTTTCCCTAGCCTGGCCAGTTGGGTGCCCCCCTCCCCCCCCCACAGGCAAAGGTGCCTTCAAGCTCACCATGGCGTTGCTTGCCCCCCATGGTGGGCCTAACTGGCCTGGGCCAGACCTTCGGGGGGCGCGGGGATTGTAAACCTCTCTACTCATCTCATCCCTGAATCTGGCCGGGAGAGAGATGGCCCTTCCCCCACGCTGCAATGGCTGGCTGGTTTCCCCCCCCCCTGCACCCACATGTTATCCGGGAAGCTGCCGGGGGGCTCCTCTCCCCCTTGGGCCCATGGGAGGTCCCTCTCCCTTGCTTCCCCCGCTCCCGCACTCTAGGGAAGCCGCCAGGGCCTCACAAGCCTGCAGGCATCTCCTCATTTCCCCCCGCGGTGGGGGAGGGGGTGCCTCACTCACCCCTTCCCTGATTGGGGGCAGTTGCACAGGGGCTGGGGCTGCTGCCTCAGTCTCCTCGTTTGGGTGCTTCTTGGCCCACTTAGCTTTTGCAAGAGGGGCTGGTTTCTTCTTCCTGCCCATCGCAATCTCCTGCAGAGTCTTCCTTTCCCTTACCGGTCAGCAGTGTTGCTGAAAAATGCTGCTGACTGCTCGGGGAAACAGGCGCGAATGGTTAATAATAGATTAATTAATCAATTCATTAATTAATGGTTTTTAATAGATCCAGTACCTTACTCTACATCAAAGACCTCATGTACCCTCCACTCATTTAACACTAGCAAATTTTGTTCCTGCCTCATTGCACAGTTTGGACAGTGCAGGTAAGAGTCTTTCCTCCTCCTCTTACACCTCTTTTCAAATATTTTTTGCGAGCACACCTTTTTCTTTGTGTAGATCGTTCTCCTTTTCTCTTCAGTCTTCCTGCTGGAATTTATGACCTAATGTTGCAAGACATTTATATTGTTACCATTTTCTAAAATGTTTTTAGATGTGGACATGAACCAACTTTCGATGTGAACATTCCCATATTTAAAGAACGTGGCATTCTAGTTTTGAATCGTAGTTTTGAAGCTTTCTGACTGTTTTCTGTTAATAAACTGATTTAAGTCCATGGATCTAAATGCTCTCAAAGACCATAGCACCCAATTCAAACTTTGTGGCATGGGCCCATCTCTAATTTTCAAAGCTAATACTTGCATGGAAGATTTTAAGTATTGTGCTGTTCAAATGAAACCGAAAAATAGAACAGATTTATAGGGGTTTCTGTAGTATTCCTTCCAACCCCACTTTTGTTTTAGAACCACAACAAGATGCGTTATTAATGGACCCTGAGTAGAGCAAGTTATGTTATGGTAACTTTTTGACCTATTTAATAAGTACTTAAAGCAGTGTAGTGCAGTTTTTATTGTACTCTGCAGTGTACAGTTATGAAGTGTGGTACATAATAAAATAAAAGCAATAATGTGGATATTTCAGAGGGATCCATCAGAGCAGACCTGAAGCAACATATTTCATCTCGTTTGTCTGGTTATGAAGCCTTGCAAGTTATAGCTGAAATAACTAGGAACAATATTGTAGTTATGACTTGTGATTGTTTACCATCGTAAGCAGTAGAGTTATTATGTGCTTACCCTTTTCAGCGCTCAGAAACATTTAAAAAATAACTTCATTAACACCTGTATACATTCAATTGTGGAAAAAATGAATGTCTCTTGAAGGCTTGTACATGAATTGAAGTCAACTAGTACCAATAAAATGCAGCTTTAATTTAAATTATAGTTTTATTTGGATATTATCTAGAAAAGTTGACTGATTAAAGAGAAACAATTATGCAATTAATAAAATAACATAAGGTTATGAAGGCCTTCCTACGACAGTATTCATCTGCATTCTTGAACAGCAAAGCCAGTGTAGGTTTCTGAATCTTCCAAATATAAACACTATTTTTCCTGTTCTTTGAAAAATATTTAGCCATTAATCATTATTAAAAAGGGGTGTGTGCGTGTGTGTGTTTAATAATATATAAATGCAATAGTAAGTGTAAGTAACAGTGTGTGCATATCTAGCCGGATATATCAAAAATTTAGAATCCACTTACGGTAGAGCTGAATCATGTAGCCAGTACTCCATTCACTTATAGCTCCTGAGAAAGCCAAAAGGATCTTTGCCTGAGTAAGGTGGTGTGAGTTTTGGGCCCAAAGTTTGCCATTTTTAATGTTTAATTCGCCTTTTCTTTTTGTGATCACAACTTTTTTTTTTTTTTTTTAAATCATCCTGAGTATAAGAAGAAGGAAAAAACAACTGATTGGACCTCCAGGAAGTGCCCTGATGTTAATCAGCCTAGTGTGCAAGACAGAAAAGCTGATAGTCAGAAATTGCTCTTTAAACTAAGACAGACTGTCAGTCTTCAGGAATGGTGGGGAATGGCCTATTTATGTAATCAGATACTAAAGCTGGGAAGAAGCTGTCAGGCACATTCTTGTTGTGTAAGCAGCAGGCAAACTGTGCTTTATCTGACAGACAGTGTGTAAATCTGTCCATGCAAAAATCCAAATGTTTAGTTTGCTTCTAGTCACTGTAATAATCTGCTTATTTTCTTCTGCTAGAGCGATGACATCACTTAACAGAATGCACCACAGACAGCAGGCCTAGATAAGGCTCTGTTACTGTCAGTCATTCACTCCTTGATTGGCAAGGAGATAAATAGGAATCTACTGGAGGTTCGCTTCTAGCTAAAAGAGCAGACAACACCTTAGGATAAGTATAGGAACAGGAAGAAGTGTATTTAGCATGCTCGCTTACTATATCTGTTGGAAATGAATAGAATAACTTCTTTCAAATTTGATTTCTCAATTGAGATTTTAATTACACCTCTTTTGAAGGAAAGCTGTAACAGTTGACAAAATGTTTTCTATAAAATTATTTTTTTAAAATATATGCGTTTTCCACATACACACATGACACGCACACAGAGTTATTGGGGTTAATTATTTCAGTTGTCGTCATGAATAAAAATGTGATAGTGTCTTAGGTTTGATAAAGACAATGGAGCTGATTCCAAGCCCCACAGACAAGTGTGCATGGCACATGTGATGAGCTTGTGCAACCTGCGCACAAATCACATGCAACCCCGTTATGGGAACTGTGGTGTAAGTGCAAACTGCGTGGAAATCACGTGGAATGCATGCACGTCCGAGTCGTGCACGCATGAGTTTTGGATCACGCTCACTATGGCTGATCGAGCCTAAACCCCCACACATGCAGCTTACAAGCATGCATGTACTCACGCCATAGTTCTCACAGCAGGGGTGCATGCCCGGCGTGCAGGGGTTGCACGTGATGTGCACGCACGACACGCAGGTGTTAGGATCAGCCCTGGTACTATCAAATCGCTGATTTTTTGAAACAGACTGGACCTTTTACTGAAAAGCATCCTATTTTAGAGATGGAACTTTTTTTATATATATATTTTTTTATTTATGTAAAAATTTTATCCCGCCCCTCCTGCCCACAGGGCAGCCCAGGATGGCGAACAACAATATAAACAATAAAACGATAAAACAATTTAAAAAAATAAAATATTCACAAATGCGGGGGGTGGGGGGACAACCCAACCTACCCCTACTCCTCGCCAAAGGCCTGGCGGAACAGCCAGGTCTTACATAAATGCCGAAACAGCAGCAGAATGGGGGACAACCGAGCCTCCTCCAGAAGCGAGTTCCACAGCACAGGTGCGGCCACCGAAAAAGATCTAACGTTGGTGGCCACCCACCTCACCCGGGGAACCTCCAAAAAGGCCCCCACGGACGATCTCAAGGGTCGCACGGGCACATGGGCAGTGAGGCGGTCCCGCAGATAAGTAGGGCCCAGACCATTAAGGGCTTTAAAGATTAGAACCAGCACCTTGAACCTGGCCCAGTGCTTTATAGGCAGCCAGTGCAGAGCCTGGAGCACTGGTGTCATGCGCTCCCTACAGCCCGCCTCCGTAAGGCGACGGGCCGCCTGCATTCTGCACCAGCTTCAGCCTCCAGACCAGCTTCTCGGGCAGCCCCACGTACAGCGCGTTGCAGTAATCCAGCCTCAAGGTGATGAAGGCATGGATGACAGTCTGTCAGTGGTGAGGTCGGACTCTGAAAGATACGGCCGAAGCCACCAGACGAGATGTAGCTGCCGAAACGCACTCCCCGCCGCAGCCAGAACCTGAGATTCCAGGCTGAGCCATGATTCGAGGAGCACACCCAAACTCTGCACTTGAGAGACCATGGGAGGGCGAACCCCCCAACAAGAGGAGATTCAACCACCCCTAGGTCCCCCAAGCCCTCGCCCACCAACATCACCTCTGTCTTGTCAGGATTCAACTGCAGATGGCTCAACCTCATCCAAGCCCCTCCAGCCTACAGGCACTGGGAAAATAGGGAGACTGTGTGACCTGGGTTGATGGAAAAAGAGAGGTAGAGCTGAGTGTCGTCATCATACTGATGACACTGCATGCCCTGAAACCCTCTCACGATCTCCCCTAACGGCTGCATATAGATGTTAAACAAGAGGGGGGACGGAATGGCACCCTGCGGGACTCCACACGTGACACCCCGGGGGGGAAGACGTACACTCCCCCAAGACCACCCGGTGAGTTCTCCCGGCCAGGAACGAACGAAACCAGTCCAAGACCATTCCGCCAATCCCGGCACAGTCCAACAGGCAAGTCACCAGCACCTCATGATCGACTGTGTCGAATGCATCCGAAAGGTCTAGTAGGACCAGTAAGGTCTAACGAACCTGGCCCAACGCCAGATGGAGATCGTCAACCAAGGCTACCAATGCCATCTCCATACCATACCCAGGCCGAAAACCAGACTGAAAGGGGTCAAGGAAACTGGTGCGGTCTGGATGTTCTTGGAGCTGCCGTGCCACAGCCCGTTCAATAACCTTCCCTTTCAATAACCTTCCCTAAAAAGGGAAGGTTAGAGACCGGCTGATAACTGGCAGGAGCATCAGCATCAAGAGATGGTTTCTTGAGCAGGGGCCTAACCATAGCCTCCTTCAGGCAGTCAGGCACCCTGCCCTCCGGAAGGGAGGCTCTAACCACCCCAGCCAGCAATGGCCATAACGTCTCCATGCAGTATGAAAGTCATGGTCGGCTATAGTTAAAAAATAAATCATTCCACATATATTTTTATCTTTATATTTGAATTAATTTTGGTACCTACAATCTATTTAAATAAAAATTGCAACACAATAGGAAAGATATTCTAATCACTGCATATTATTCATAACAGTAAAAATAGTTTTGAAAATGCTAGCATATGCTTAAGATATAATTTAAAAATGAAAATGTGTCAGCTATCCCCCCACATTGACAATTTGGTTATGAAAAACAAGACATATAAATAGTTGTATAAATGTACAAAGAAAGACACAGAATTTTTAAAGCTGTACATTCATCTAACAAAGGTGTTTTTTTTAAAAAAAATATGTTTTTTTAAAAGCAAAGCTAATTTGAAGCACTCTTCTTTTGTGAATAATGAAATCTACCCTTAAAGAAAACTTTGAAAGTCTGTTTTTCCCAGGGTATAGGCTCTGAAAAGCATAATTTCAGTGAAATTGTCCTCCAGTTCACCAAAAGGTAAAATAAAATAAAAACTTAACCTATTTGAGCAACACATCAACCAGAGGAGTATATTTCTGTGTGTCATACTCATTGCTCTCATGTCTATTGTCCATAAATTGATGGGGACCGTAAACGAACAACTGTCAATAACATTTTTAATACAATACTATGACCCTCCTCTTGTTGTTATATTTAGGCTGAAAGATGCAGGGTAATTTCAGATGTTACAGGATCCCAGTCAACCACCCTGAGTCACAGTGAATTCAGGGTGGTGGCTGTGATTACGTGAACGTCTGTTTGAGCCCCGCCAGATGTTCACCACAGTGAATTCCTAGCGGGGTTCAAAGCTGCTAACCATGGGTGATTTCAGACGTAACGGGGCCCGTTGGCCCCGTACCGAAATCACCCTAGTCATTCCCCGCCGGGGTCACCCCGTCATGCCGCAACAGACGTGCCGGGGGGATCCCGGTGGGGAATCTGGGAGGGGGCGGGGCCGCGCGGCGCAGTGTGCGGCCGCACGGCCCCACCCCCTCCGCGCTCCCACTGCCCGCCCTCCGGGGAGACGGGCAGGCGGCGGGGCCAATGAGGCCGCTGCGTCGGG
>QEPC01010335.1:1347279-1358567 GCA_003113815.1 Sphenodon punctatus
TTTGCAACAAGTGGCCCTCACAGACCCCAAGACATCCGCCGCATTAGCCGGTGTCACTTCCTGAAACTCCCCCCACAAAGCTGGACCAGATGCCCTCGTGCTCTTCCCCTACTGCCCCATATCTAACGTCAAAGTCGGTCTGAATCCGAGCAATCTTGTCTGCGAAGTAGTTGACAAACTCCTCTCAGCGGGCTTGGGACAAGTTCCCATCCAGGTGGAGGGAGGCTGGACTGACCAGCCCCCGCACCACCCAGAACAGCCGGGTAGTTGCTCTGCACCTTGCTGGCACCAGTCTCACGAAGGACTGCTGTTGTGTGAACACCCTTTCCGTGCTTCCAGTCCATACTACACCCGGTCCAGCTACAATTGTTCCCCCACTCCCTGAGGAGGCCAGGCTCTCAGGGACACAGCCCACCATTGCTGGCCATGCTCCCAGCCCCCAGCCAGGGTCTAACTCTGAGGGGACAGACACAACCCTTGGGACCCTCAACCCCTACCCCCTCCATTCATAGAGCCAGAAGCTGGTCACAGAGCAAGAAGAGGTGGAAGTAGAGGGGACAGAGGACCCAGGGAACATGGAGCCAGAGAGGAGCAGTAAGTGAATGCGCTGGAGGGGAGCTGGGGGGCCAGATGACCCATAGGATGCAGCGGCCAGGTAGTGCCAGTCACCAACATGGCTGTTGCTCATCACTATGTTCACAGGTGGCTGGGACGGCAAGCAGGATGAACCAGAGGAGCCCCAAGACACCGGGGGGGGGGGCGGGGGGAGGACAGTAGGTGCAGCACGTGGGAGGGCATCATGGCAGGCTGGTGGGGGCTCGCATGGTGAAAAGACAGGTGTGGAGGGTGGGGGTGACAGTGGGTGCCAAGTCACCAGGTACAATAGTCATGGGCAAAACACTGGCCTGCGAAGTTGGGAGTGGAGCAGATCAAACCAATGGCTGTCCTTTCCGTCCCGCTATAGTACCGCCAGTGGTTGGGTGCTGGCACTGGCATGACTTTCCATGGACACCCAGTGGAACCAGGCCCTGTAGGCACAGGGAGGATCTGGCGTAGAAGCTGCTGGATGAGATTCACGACACCATCCATGAACTGGTCAGGAACTACTGTTCTTATGGCAATGCACCTTGTAGCACAGGGACCTCAACCATTGAAACCTGCAGGGAACCTGGAGAGGTGACAATGGGACCACCACCTGCGACAGATGGAGGAATGCCAGAGGGCCATGGAGAGGAAAGGCCGCAGCCTGCACAACATCATGCAGCAGTCCCTGGGGATGCAGCATGCCCTCCTTTACCATATGTTCTCTGTGAGTGCTGCAATGATTGCAATAACCCCAAGAGCTCTCACTTCGTGTCTCCCCCCACCCCGATGTTGACTGCCCAACTAGGTCTCTTCAGCAGCTAGCCCTATGACCATGGGGTTCACACGTCTTAATTTTTGTGCCTGTCCAGGGCCACCCAGCCCCACAGGCCCAACCCTCTAGCGGGCGGTCGAGTGCCCCACCAGCTGCTGTGACTCGGCCCACAACCATGGAGCTGGAGGTGGAGCCAAATTCCACCCCCTTCCCCCCTGGCTGGACTGACACAAAAATGAACACGACCAGGAGTGGAACAGGGAGAGGGATGAGACCATAAGATGTTATGTGCCAGGACAAACAGGACAGAGGGAGGATGAACTACCATGTAGCGCTGTTCACTCACTGCCTAGAATCCTTGAATAAATGCTTTCTGTTATGGCAACCATGATGTCCGTCCTTATTCCACCCTCATCCATGCCTTCATTACCTCTAGGCTAGATTATTGCAACGCACGCTACGTGGGGCTGCCCAGGATGACAATCCGGAGACTGCAGCTGGTGCAGAATGCAACGACCCACTTGCTTAGGGTAGTGGGCCGACGTAAGCACATTACACCAGTGCTCCGAGCACTACACTGGCTGCCTATAGTCTACTGGACCAGATTCAAGGTGCTGGTATTGATTTATGAAGCCTTATACAGCCTGGACCCCACTTATCTACGAGACCGCCTCACTCCCGGGTCTTGGATCGACCCATACCGTTGTCTGGGGTGGTGGTTTTGGAGGTACCCCGGATGCGTTGGGTGGCCACTGACGATCAAGCTTTTTCGGTGGTTGTCCCTAGGCTGTGGAATGCCCTCTTAATGGAGATACAAGTGGCATCTACCTTAGCCTCCTTCCACCAGGGTTGTAAGATCTGGCTGTCCCATCAGCCTTTTGGCGAGAGAGAGGGGTAGGATGGGTTTGGAGGGTGGGCAGGGGGGTTGTATTTTATTTGTACTTTCCATATTCTGCTTTTATTGTATGAACTTTTTATTATGCATTTTGTTGGATTTTATATTTTATTTTGTTGTTGTTGATGCTGTTATTGTAAGCCACCCAGGGTTGCCTGTGGCGAGAGGGGTATTAAGTGTAATAAATAAATAAACAAATAAATTCCAGGCCAGGTGGGAGCATATTGTCGCAGGGTAGTCCTCCAGTGCCTACAGGGGGCACTGGGGAGTGTATGGGAATTAGCTTTCCACCCTGTACATGCCCTAACCCAGCCTTTCAACTTGTGGCTGAGGATTATTCCTTATATGGCTTTTCAGCTTACTCAGCTTCAGACCCCAATCCTGAGGTAAGTCCTTAGCCTCTGAAGTTTCCTGGATGCTCAAGGAGAGTTGTTCTGGCCTCCATCCTCCCTTTATAGCCAGCGTAGACTGCCAAAGTCCTTGAGGGAGCTTATGGTACTCTCACTGAACGCTACAGTCCTTAGCAAGTTCAAGGTAACAGGTTCTCCAATATAAATAGACAGGACAGATACCACTTGGGTGTGTTCAGTAGCAAGTCCCACTGGAGACGTTCCCTTGTTCTCAGGCCACTTCCACAGTTTTGCTTTCCTGTCCTGAGCATCCTCCTGGAGAGCTTTCTGGTGTGAGGTCCTTCTACGGCCACCCAGCTCAGTGCTGATCCCTAGCCTAACTTCCCACTAGCGAGAATGTCAGACCCTTTTAGGCCAGGCTCCCAGTTATCCTTTTAAAAATATCCCTAAACCTCAGACCTTGGAAATCAGGGACAGGGACTTCCAAACTGCTAGGACATCATATGAGCACGCATTGCACTGTGCAGTGGGCATACATGCATACATACACATATACAATGAGGAACGTTCAGGCAGAACTCCAAGCCTGAGTCGTAAAGAAATACATCCATTCATGGCCAGGACTCTTATAGCTATGCTATAAGCTCCCTCTTGCAAGCCAGACATATGGCCCTGCCCAGACAGCATGCTGTTTGGGGATATATGGAACTGAACGACACAGAAGGCCCACAGGCAATAGGAGGGGCATCAGCATGACCACCCTCTGGAAATAAGGGTGGTCTGTGAGTGCCAATGGCCTTTCCTGGCCACTACAGCAATACAATGGAATGGAATCTTTTACAGGAAGGGAAAGTGGGAAAGAGGTGGACTGGCCAGCATGTGACAGCTGCGTACGTGTGTGCGCGCATTGGAGAAGAGTTTGAAAGATGCAGGAATGGAACAACAGGGAAGGAGCCAAGAAGAGGTACTCGATTGCCATTGGACTGGTTGTCTGTCACCCATTCCCTCCTCATTCTAACTGCTCGCAGCAGCCTCGCTGTTCTTCCATCCCTAGTCCATACCTAGTCATTGCAGCTCAGAGCCCTCCTCACTGTCGTTCCATCAAGTCCATCCTCAGTCTAGCCCTTTTCCTTTTCCTCCATGTCAGCGCAGCAGCTCCCCTTCCCTTCCAGTGCTCCCTGTGTTCTCTTCCCTTTCATTCCAGTCCCCTTCCCTGATTCCAGCCACTCCAGGCCCCCTCTCCACAATTCCACCTGCTCCCCCTTTATTTTAGGTCCTTCTGGTGGCCACTTCCAGATAATGCCACCCAATTATTGCTCCCTCCTTGGTGTTTTTTCACCCAGTAAACAAGTATCTACAGTAGCTAGCTACTGCATAACAACATGCCTCAATGATGCATACATTTCCCGGTTTGTTTGACAACATGTTATGTTCAGCTTAACTATCGCCCCCCCCCCCCCCGCCTTCCTCCCTCTCTCCTGCCCCTGTGCAGCTCCAATGTGTTTACAAATATTTACATGTTGGTACTGGCTATGTGACTTAGGCTGTATTCCCATCTGCAGCGGAGAGACCCACAAGGCAAGACGCGGCAGTGGGGAGGAGCCAGGGAGCAGAAGAAGAGCTGGTGCAAACGGGGATCTGCCGTGGCTTCCCTCCGGTGCAAACGGGGATCTGCCGTGGCTTCCCTCCGGTGCGAACGGGGATCTGCTGTGGCTTCCCTCTGGTGAGAACGGGGCTCTGCTGCGGCTTCCCTCATGCATGTCAGGGTGCAAAATCCTGCCCTGACGTGCGAGAGAAGCCGCGGCAGATCCCCATTCACATGGGCTGCTTTCCTGTCAGCTGGCTCCTCCCTGCTGCCGCATCTTCCCTCGCCACTCTGTCTGCTGCCACCACCGTCGCAGATGGGAATGCAGCCCAATATGCTGGCACAAGGCATCCCATATCTCCTTCACTATGTGGTTCTCATCACAGTCATTCTGCTCCCTCTACAGGAGCACTGACTCCTTATTTGTTTTCACCCTATGTTTGCATCAATAGCTCCAAAGATGATGACTTAGGAAAGAGTGCAATCCTGAGCCTATTTGAAGTCAATAGCTGCCTTCCCAAAGTGAGCAGAAATAAGGATTTGTAAGATTTGATTCCAAAGGAATACATTTCTTTGCCTGACAAACTTCGGCTCTTAGAAATTGATGAAATTGGCTACCAAGATCTCAAAGAAGTTTTTATTTTAGTATGGGACAGATGAATATCCATGGCTTTGATGTTCCACTGTCAGCTAGCTGTGATATAATAAACATAGCTGGTGGACCACAGAATTTCTAAATAAATAAATCCCTTTGATAGCAAAGATCAAAAAAGTTTTGGGATGTGGAAGCTGCTACAGTTTTTCCCATAGGGTAAAACAAGTGGTATCAAGATGACCTTAGCCCCAAGCTAAATTATTTGATCAATCTGATCCCCTTACAATTCCAGGAAGGCTATTAAAGGAACTTCTTTACCTTTGCAAACATTTTCTAAGGAATGGTAAAAATTAAACTCAAAGCTATGTTGTCCTACATTATGGACTCTTTGCTAAACTATTTGGCCTTTAACTTATAGCGGTCTTCCAATAAAGAGAAACTGAACATACAAATTCCACTCTGGAGTACTTTTGAATCCCTCCTGCTTTCTAAGATACTTGCCTTGCTATCCATTCATGAGAATTCCAGTAGCCAGAGCAGCCAGAAGCAGTCACTACTCTGGAAACCAGAGCAGCTAAAAGTAGTGGCTACAACTGGCTAAAATATTGTGCATGAATCTTCTTTGGTATTGCCAACTCTTCCACAAGGTAGGAAAAACCCTGTTGATTTTGTGTAATTTATTTGTTAGATTGCTGTTCACCTCCTGCAGGAAAGTAATGGATCACCATGATTTTAAAACATGGAAGATAAAACTGTCCATTCTTTTCTGCTAGGACCATGCTGAGGATGGTGGATTCTGATGGCAAAAATAATTTCTTAACTCCTCTGCGTAATATGGTTTTGATGATCTTTCTCACTCAGCTATCTTGAAAGTTTATTGATATTTTGAGAGAGTTATTTATTCTGATAAGAGGAATGGATTTCAATACTAGACAATTGGTAACTTCTAAAATAAAATGTAAAACCTTGCAATTTTCCTGAAGGTGGAATCAGTGATCATTTCTGTAAACTTCTCAGGGCCAAGTAACCATTCCTTTAATAAATAATTTGGTGCACATGAGAAGATTGGAGTCGCAAGTGGAGAATTTACATTGATACATTTAATGGCAATGCTAAGTGAATGACGCAGCAATCTTTTGCTATATGCAGATATGATTACCCAGGAGGTTCATTGTTCCAGTCCTATGTCCTATAATTCCTGATGGGGAAGGTAAAGAATAATAGTGTTAAAGTGAAACTAAGCTTTATTGGCGTAATGGGGTTTGAATCATTAATATTATATACAAGTATTCTGTGTTTTTCTATATTATATATTTGTACTAGTAAAAATTCATAGTGTTAATGAAACATACCTGCATGTGCATTAAATAGTGGGATGTGACACTTTTAAAAATGATTCTATATTATAAAAAGCTCTGTAGTAGGATTAATATTATAAAATTGACACAATATTATAACACCATGGAAGATGATAAATTATTAACCTTCCATTATGCCTAAATGCATACTGTAGAAATTATGGGGTTATAGTTATTGGTTGCATCACGTCTTTACTTTGACCCATAATCCTGCAGCCCATACATAAAATGGCTTGTGACCAGCTTTTCTTCTACATCCAAGGCCATTATACTTTTTGAAATGCTTTTGAAGTTAGAAGATAAGAGTATAAAGTGTGGTTCTGAAGAGTGACTATACAAAACTTTTACAACAGATTCTAGTGTGTTTGAAGCAATGAATATTTGCACTAGTAACATACATACATTTTTAGATAATTTTACCTGTTAGTAATACAGAGCTCAGAGAGAGACAGCATTCAGATAAGTAGAATTATTATTATAGAGCCATGTGAGTGGCTCTATAGTTAAGGCGGTTTGCAGTCTTTGTTAAAAATGTTTTTAAAAATCTACGTGTTATAAAATCAAGATGATTTATCCTATCACTGTGAAATTTTAAATTTTACATGGAGGGTCACCTGGGGGGGCGGGGCGTAGAAGCTGTCCAAATTTCAGACAGATTGAGTGAGAAAATTATACAAGTTTGAAAATTGGAGGCAAAACTGTTCCCCCCCCCCCCCGAATTTTGTGACCAGTTTCTCTTGACGTAGAAAAATGTGTTTAAAGTTATTCATCTGAAGGTGTAGAGGTCTCAGAAAATTCAAGTGAACATTGTAATGATTGTCAGAGTTTGCATTTTAAAAATCTATTGTGCAGTTCCCATGAACTTCCCATGTTATTGCAGTTCCCATGAACTTCCAATAACTTCCCATGTTATTGTATGGAGATAAAGTTTTGTTTCAGATACAGTCAGGAATTGTGTAGGTCACAGGCAGGCAAGAAAAAATCACAGGCTGAAATACAGCATACATGAGGTTCCCACACGTTCATTAGATGACACACACAGAGCTCCTGTTAGTAGCTGAAGCCCTAAATGGGCCACAGCACAGCCCCAATCAGCTGCTGTGATTGATCTAGTGGGGAACAGTTGTTGCTGGGTAGGGCAGGGGCCAAACACCAGACTTAGATGTTGTCTGCTGCCTCTACCTGGAGCAAAGTGCCAGCCAGCAGCTGAGGGAATTGATAAACTTTAGGACAGGCAGTGGTGCCCAGATAGCAACAGTAACAGCATCTTCTGTTACCTAAGGAATTGGGGGGGGAATGCCACCTCGTAGGCAGCAGCAATATCAGGAGGAGGCAGTGTGAGTGGTTGAGCTGTGTGGAGCCCTTTTTGCATCTTCTCCTGAGCTGGAGTCGGGAAAACTTGGGTGTGGCACTGGCAGGCAGCACAGCTTCACCATCCCTCAGATAAAAGGGGAAACTGCTGCTGAAGGCCCATAGGTGGTGGGAGCTGGGGCCTTTAGTTCCTCAGTGCTTGTCATGCATTAGTATTGTGCACATAATGGACATGGGTTCTGCCGGGGGGTGCACACAAGGCTTGCAGGTTGTTCATAAACCGTGCAGAGAGGGCAGCAAAATTTGTTTTGCTTATGGCAGCAAAAATCCTTGTACTGGCTCTGGCTGGAGGGAGAGGGCGGATGCTGCTGGGAAGGAGTCCTGGAGGAGAGGGAGCAGGCAAAGGGTTTAGGGGGTGCACCAGGAGGCCAGTGGCAGTCAGCTTGGCATAGGGGGACTGCGCTGCGAGAGACAGCTTGAGGTGGGTGTCATAATGAGGATTCAGATCATGGATCTGCAACATGGATTAATTCCCTGCTTTTGTGTACAACTCTGTCTTTGCTTCCTTGTCCTCTGTGAGAGTGGATTTGGGAGGGGAGACACCTGCAGGGCAACACCTGTTGTACATACTTTCATCTCTTTGTTTAGAGTGTGGTTTGTCTCTCCTGATGTCCCCCTCTAATTTCTGGTAACTGACGCTATACTTGATGAGTCTGCCTATGTTTTGTACATTTTACTATGGTGTGGTAGTTTGGTGTCCTGTTCAATTACATGCTGTGCTGGTCGGTGGGGTGGTTTCCTTCAGTAGCTGTATCTGTACAGTATGTAGTTGCTGATCTTGTTGTAATGTTTCCCCTGCATAATATCCGTTCCTTTTTTCCTGCAGTAGACCTGCCCACAATTTGAATGGGTGTATTAACTGATCACAACAGCTGAGGCAAGATAAGGGAAGGTGATGTGTATTCAAGATTTTTTTGGGGGGGCGGGGGACAACCAGCAGTGGAGGTGAAACATTGGCAGGATGGGGCAGTGTATTAAACATTTAAAATAAAATAAATATATGTATGTTTTTCATATGTGCTTTCAGTTGAGATGGGGACAATAGGATATCCACGTACTGGGTGTGGGTGGGGGGGTGGTGTCTATGGGGGGAACAAGGTTAATGGGTATGGGATAGGTAGCTTGATCCCCTTATGAAGGTTGCACCTGAGAGGAAATCAGATGGCAATCAGTCCTCAATCAGGAGCCACAGCCCACAAACAGCCAAATCCCTTTCCAATAGTACTCAAGTGCGTGATAAACTAGATTAAATATTTGCTTGCTTTAATCTCCTGTGTAGTAAGCAGATGTACTTGAGCTGCTGCCTGAGAGGAGAGCTATAAATGAAGGAGTAATTGTGGCTACAGCGGGACAGAGATCAAGGCCATAATATTGGGGTGGGGAGGAGCTTGCTGTCCCCAGCTTCAGTGTTGTCCCTGACCTGAAGAGGAAGTGGACTGGGATTGAAAGCTGATAGCAAAGTGTGGGTGCATGAAGTCTAAGTTGTAAGTGAGCACAATATGTGAAACTGTCCAAGTTCTTTACTGTTTACATGGCACACAAGTTAAGGCCAGAGCCTTAACTTACAATTTCTGTGTTTTTTGGAGTACGAATGAATTTGTAAAAGCCTTAATTCCTCTCTTAAATGGAAGGGTTTTTTAATCCTATAATTATTTATCATTTATATAGCACAGTGTTGGGGAGCCCCTAGTCTGTTGGACCAATCCAGCACAGGGCTGGAGTTTTTTAGCCCCTTTTCATGTTCTGGATTTTGCCCCTACATCCAGCCCCTTACCCTTGAGCAGTGAAAAGAGTGAGCTCACGAGAGATGAGATGAGGACATGCACTCAACGATAGTGGGTGGATCTATGGCATGAATCAAGGGTGACCATACTGTGTGGCTCAGGCACTTCACGTGTGACTTTCAGCAGCACTGTGGAGCTAAAAAACAGACTTTGTCTTACGTCTGTCTTCATAGCATCCGAATCTCAGCAGCTGAAACACAGCTGCTCCTCAAAAATCTCAGCAGCCAGGACTGCAGAGCGTCAGCTCCACCAGCCTATCATGAACACTGCTGGGGGGGGGGGAATGTGACTCTTGGCCACATTAAGATTTTGGTATGCAGCTCTTGCGGTGAAGAACTTTTACCACCCCGGCGTAGATCAATGGTCTGCATTCTCCTCTTTCTTCTGGCATTCTGACCATACCCCTTAAGTACCTCTGCCCACAACTCCTACCCAGCCTGTGGAGCTTGTTCTAATTTTCAAAGTGGCCAGTGCGAGATGAAAGATTCCCTACCCCTGATGCAACTTTTTCTGTGTTAGAAGACCTTTGCATCCCATATCTTGTTTGCCCACACCACAACCCTGTGAGGTAAGGCATTATTATTCTCATTCTGTGTGGGGGGAACTTGGGCTGAGAGATGGTGACTTGCTCAAGGCCATTCATTGAGTTCATGGCTAAGACAGCATTTTAACCTCGGCTCCCAGGTCCAAATCGAACACCTTATCCACTGTGCTATACTTTATATATATATATTTATTATTTTATTTCGTAGATTTTTATACCGCCCCATCCTGCAATGCAGCTCGGGGCGGTATACTGACTCTGTACTGCTGCTGGCAATGCACAGGCCAGGAATTACACTGTTTGAGTTTCAGATACCAGAATGGGAATATTGAACTAACAGTTAGAAAACCAGTTTTTAGTCTGAAAATTCTCAGTAAATTCTCCTTTAAAAGCTTGTATTAGTAATGATCACAAAAGTACCAAGATGGCACAGCTGTCTTTCAACAGTTATGGCTTGTGCATGCAAAGAAAATAAGGTAACAAAGAAGAACACACAAACTATATTACAGACACTAGTAATACAATACATAAATACGAGGTCAACTGGGGATTGAAGCGAACATGAACATATGCACCGTGTTGTAACCTTTAAAGTGGCCTGCTGCTCCGTGCCCGTCAGCTCTTAAGGATGTCCTATTGTGGTGACAACAGGCACACAGTGGTGTGATTCCTCCTGAGGTTTCAGGAAACCGCAGTAAGACATCTCCTAAGAAATGAAGGCACAGAGCAGCATCTCCTGAAGCCAATGCTCCAGAGATGTCCTCACACCTTCATTCCTCACTGTTCCTATAAGGGAAGGCTGGCCATTGCCCAGCAAAGGTTGGTGTGCATGGAGTGTGTGAGCCCATTCTCTCAAAGGGGAGGCACTCACGGCAACCCATCTGTTAATCACTGGTGGGAGTTTAGGAGCAGCCTCTCTCTGGTAGAGACAATCACAGTAGTATAAGAAGAGAAAAGCATCCCATACTGAGATGGGTCTACTGGAGTCAAGTGTGCATGATCCAATAAAGCAGGTGAGGGCCAAAATTTTAACCCATTGTGGTTTATGTGTTGGAATTTTTACTGCTGTTGACAGTAGCTATTTAATTGCAAACACTTGTATTTTTTTATCCTGTCTAGCCTCATACTTCTGAATTCCTTATCTTCCCCCCCCCCCATCCTTCCTCTCCTTCCTCACTGCCAATAATTATTGATGGAGTCACCATCCTGCCTGTCCCCCAAGCCCGTAGCCTAGGCTTCATCTTTGACTCACCCCTTTCTTTTAAACCCTACATTGACTCTCTTGCTAAATCCTGTCGCTTCTCCCTCCATAACATTGCTAAGATTCGCCCTTTTCTCTCTGTCTCGTCTGCCAAAACTCTTGTTCATGCTCTGGTCATCTCTCGCCTCGATTACTGTAACCTCCTTCTCACTGGCCTTCCCCGGTCTCACCTTTCTCCCCTCATCTCT
>QEPC01010335.1:1365722-1376111 GCA_003113815.1 Sphenodon punctatus
CCCCCCCCCCCCTCCCCCGACTCTCCCAGGATAAATTTTCGAACGGAAATGCTGCCCGTATGCTTCAGATGTTAGAAGAATTGGAGCTGGTAATCTTAAACGGGAGAACTGAGGGAGACCAGGAAGGGAATTATACATTTCATGCATACCAGGGGTCCAGTGTTATAGATTATTTTTTGATCTCATCATTTCTTTTCCCAAATATAACAAGTTTTGAGGTTCATAGTGCTGACACAGGCCATTTTTCACTCCATTTGTCTTGTCAGGTGCCAGGGGGAAAGTTGGGGCCTTGTGCCCCAGCCCCTGGTGCCCCTTTGGTGAACGCCTCTTTTTTTTTAAGCAAATCAAATGGACTCCAGACTTGGCTTTAGCTCTGCTAAATTTTCAACAGAAGCCCAAAATTCAAGGCTTATGGCAGACGGTAAGGGCAAGGGATACTAATGTTCTGACAGGATACAAAGAAATGTTAGCCCTGTTAAAACCTTTGTTAATTCCAAAGGGCCATGTTGGGTTGGACCTCAGAGGCAAGTCTCTGTGGTTTGACCACGCTTGTTGCAGGAAGCGCGTAGCCCTTAGATGTGCGGCCAAGACTTTGAGGGCTTATCCCTCGAGACTTTCCAGAGGAGTTTTTCTGGAGCACCGATTGGAATACTGCAAGCTGATGAACGAAAAGTGCACAGCCTATCAAAAATGGCAATGGGCACTCCTGCAAAAAGCGGCTGGCCTAGGGGATTCTAAAAGGTTTTGGACCCTCATTGGGCAGGCCAGGTTAGGAGGTGGAAATCCATCGGAACCTCCCCTGCATCCGGGAGTGTGGGAGGATTTCTATAGTGCAGTATTCTCGACTCCTCAGGGGAAGATTTACGATCTACCCCCTGCTCCAGCATGTAGATTCCATCATTGGGCCCCGGAGGAAATTATCCCCCTGATAGGGCAGTTAAAGTCTGGTAAGGCCCCAGGGGAAGATCTAGTTACAGCTGACCAATTGAAAAGTACCCCAGATTGGTGGGCCGAATTTTTGGCGCCGGTGTTCTACAGTATAAATGAAACAGGAAATATCCCTAAGTCCTGGACAAATAACATAGTGGTCCCGATTTTTAAGAAGTGGGATCCCCTATCCCCCAGAAATTATTGGCCAGTAAGCCGCCTTAGCATTGTGGGGAAACTCTATTCCAGGTACCTTTTGGGAAAACTGCTAGACTGGCTGAAGGCCAATGACATCATAGAGCCTGAGCAAGCAGGGTTCCAGAAGGGCAGGTCCACAGTGGACCATGCCCTTGTTCTTGCCCAATTGATTGAGAGGTGTATGGAGCACCGAGGGAGAGCTTACTGTGCTTCATTGACCTAAAAATGGCCTTTGACTCCATTTGCAGGGAGCGACTATGGGTGAAGCTTGGCTCCCTGCAGACGGAGCCTAGGCTGCTATTCCTTTTGGTACGGCTCCATCAGGGGAACACTCTTCAGGTGAGGTATGGATGAGATGGTGCCCTCTCGGGGAGGGTTCAAGTGGATCGCGGAGTTAGGCAGGGCTGTCTCTTGGCGCCGGCCCTGTTTAATCTCTTTGTGAACGATCTACTGGCTTTCCTGCTGGAGGCTGACTCTCATCCACCGCAGATTGGGGATAGGAAGATCACTGCACTTCTCTATGCGGATGACACAGTGCTTGTCTCTCGGTCCCTGGTGGGTTTGCGAAGAGCCATGCAGTCCATCCGCAAATATGCCACCAGAGAGGGCCTCTCTATCAATTATGGGAAGACGAAGGTCATGGTCGTGAAGCGCAGGAGACACAAAGAAACCCATCACTGGCGAATCGGGACAAATGAAATCTAGCAGGTGGGCCAGTTCAGGTACATGGGGATTATTTTCTCTAGCTCACTAAGCTGGCAGGAACATGCAGCAGCTACAAAAAGCCAAGCTTCTCAAACTGCAGGAGCTATAACAAATTTCTATTTTGGGAAAGGAGGAAAGATGCTGATTCCTGCATTGCGGCTGTTTCAAGTAAAAGCCGTAGCCCAGCTCTTATATGCCGTCCCAATATGGGGCTTGTTACAACTTGACTCCTTGGAGGCGGTACAGAATGGTTTTATTCGGTCTGTACTCGGGGTCCCGAAGGGAACACCGCAGATTCTTCTGTGATTGGAATCTGGTTGCGGGCCCCTTAGGATTCTGGCCCTGCAAAATATAATCAGATACTGGCAAAAGATTGTGTTACTGCCCTTTGAGGGCAGCTCCCTTTTGAGGATGGCAAGGGAGAAGGGCTTACTGGACCCCTGGTTGGTACGGGTTGAGGGGGAAATCAGGAAGCTGGGCTTTTGCCCCACTTATCTGGCATCCAAGGGACTTAAACCCGCCATGTCCTTAGTCAAGGAACGGCTGGCAGACCAACAGCTGCAGCTAGATTTGGAACAGAGGCAGCTCCAGAGAGTTGTCCAGATTATGTCCCTCCGGTGGCCCCCCTCGCGGAAACTTCGTATCTTATGGCTCCACCAAATTTCCGAATTAGGTGTGTATTCTCGAGACTGCGTTGTGGGGGGCTTACCTTCTACTATTCTTGAGGGACGATACCTTGGGATTCCGATGGAGGAAAGGGTGTGCCGATCTTGTGATTGGCAGGTATTAGATACAGACAGACACTTGCTTTTTGAATGCCCTGCTTTTGCCAATTTCCGGACTAGGATATTGTCTCCCTTCCAAGAGTTGTTTGAGAGCAACTCTGTCACCAGAATATATGAGCTATGTTTAAACCCCAAGGCCTCTGACCTAACTAAGGTAATTGCGGTGTTTGCCAATCTGGCTGCACATTTGAGACAGAGGACTCCTTAGTAAAGCTAAGGCAGTGCAGGTTGGCAAAGAAGCCGGCCAGGGTCACTGCCACTTTTGGCCCAGAGCTACTCCTATAAGTTCTTTTTTCTCTGTCCACATTTTGGGCAGGAAAATATGGGCCGGAAATGGTGTTGGTGTTTGGAATCCTCCTCTTTGTTTTTGTCCGAACTCTTTATTGGTTAGATGATTCTATTTAAGGACTGTATTTTTAATATTTTTTTTTATTTTAATTTTTTTTGTTATTTAGTTGATTAATGTTGCTTGTACTCTTGAGTTTTGTATTTATATTTTTTGATATTTTGCAAATGCCAATAACTGTAAGTTACGGCAATAAAGTTTATTCATTCAGTCACATTCACATTCAACCTCATACTTAACAAAATAAGTACAGATCCCAGTGTAAAGTCTATATTGAATTGTAAACAATCAAAGCAATATTGGGTACTGTAACCAATTACCTTTCCTAGGAAAATAACTAAAAAATATAAATGGAAAACATGAGGAAATTGTTGTTTTGAGATCAAGGATTTTTCTTGCAGATTTAAGGGCGTTTTCAGACAAGACACTCCCCACCCACTATACGTGTTACAGGGCACACATAGGGCAACACTGGAGCCCTGAAACATGTATGTTGTGGGTGGGTAGTGGGTGGAGAGTGTCTTGTCTGAAAATGCCCTGACTCATGACTGAAATCATGCTAGCATCTGTCACCCTCTCTCAAATTCTGAGTGCACTGTGGGGTTAAAGGAAGAACAAATCACTTAGAAGCTGCACTTTGATCTTACCACCAAGTTTTTCTTGAGCACCAAGAAGAATCCACTTCCTCTAAAGAAAATTAATCAAAATAGCTTCTGTTCATCTTGTTAATTTTAAAACATTAGATGTAGGCAATTAAGAACATAAGTGCCATACTAGGTCAGACCAATGGTCCGTCGAGCCCAACATCCTGTCTCCAACAGGAGTCAATCTTAGTTGCTTGAGAGAATAACCCAATAGGTCATAATAGGGCAATCCATTCCCTGTTGTCCAATCCCTGCTCCCGATAGTCAGAGGTTACATCCTCCAACCTACTTGGCTAATAGCCGTTAATGGACCTATCCTCCAAGAATTTACTCAGTCCTTTTTTTAAAAAAAAACCCCAGCTATATTACTAGCCTTGACCACATTTTCTGGCAGAAAGTTCTACAAGTTACTTAAGAGACCTATACCAGGAGGCTCAAATGGCAAAGAACAACCAGCCAATACATCTAGAATTTGGAGAAAAGAATTCTGATTTTAACATGTTATAAGAAAAGTTGTAATAAATTTTAAATGATTTTCATGCCGTAATTTGTAGGAGGAAAGATTTGTTGCATTTCTCCTGCTTTCTAGACATGATGAAAAATAACAAACAGGTACATTTGCTAATGTTATTTTTTGACAAATGCTTGCCCTTGCCCTGATCAGACAGTCAGTTTGATACTAGAGATTGAGATGAATTATATTACAATAATGTTAATTAGAAACAGCTAGTCTAAGGGATAATTCACATAATATCCTTCCACTTGACAAAATCACCATGTGTTCCTTAATCTATGTTTGTCATGTAGTGATTCCTTCACCTGATGTTTCTCCTGGATCTCACTGCCCCTCTCTCTCCCTACTTTTCTGTGATATTTCTGACAATGTAAACAGCACTGGAAATCTCGACTATTTTTAAATGAGCACGGCTGGGGCGGGGTGGATCAGCCACGGAGTGCCCACACATGTGAAGTGAGTGAGTGAGTGGGAAGGGATTCAAACAGGCAGCACCCAGGGAGTCCACCCCCACCCCTCCGCTCACCAACCCCAACTACAGTTCAAATCGACAGTCATTCCACGGGCCGGGCCAAGAACCATTCAGCCCCCATATCAACACCCTCCACCTCATGACATAAAGACATGGCGGCTTGTGGCAAGTGAAGCCACTACAGCTGCTTCCGCCCGCCCTCAGCAGGAATCTGGGAGGGTAGTGGAGGAGGGACAGGGGAAGGCGAACCCATGCACCTGCCATGTCACATAGGGCTGACCACTAGCCACAAACACAAGGACACTGAGCGACAACACAAAACACTGGGGCATGTCACCAGGTCCTGCAGTCTCAGTGCTTTGCCAGTGCTTGTTAGTGGTGAGCGACTGGATGAGGCTGAGCAGGCTGAAGCTGAACTCTGATAAGATGGAGGTGATGGTGGGTAGGGCAGCTGAGGTGATGGGCCCCTCTGGTGGAGGAGATCTGCCCCCTGCTGGCCCGGCAAGTGCAGAGTTTTGAGGTCCTGTTGGAGCCTGACCTGACCACCTCCTGGATTGTCAGATGGAGGCGGTAGGAAAGGGAGCCTTTCTCCAGTTTCATCTTGTGCGTAGGATCCAGCCATATGTTTCAAGCTCTGACCTGGCCACCCTCATCCATGCATTCATCGCCTCAAGGCTAGATTACTGCAACGCACTCTACGTGGGGCTACCCTTGGTGACGACTCAAAAGCTGTAGCTGATGCAGAATGCGGCGGCCCGTTTTCTAATGGGGACGGGCCGTAGGGAGCACATTACACCAGTGCTCCAGGCTCTGCACTGGCTGCCTATAGCATTCTGGACCTGATTCAGGGTGCTGGTTTTGACCTTTGAAGCCCTACATGGTCTGGGGCCCTCCTACCTGAGAGACCGCCTCACACAGACACACCCCAACCCTGGAGTGACCTCTGTGATCTGCCAGGGGTGCCTTCTTAGGGGTCCCCTGGGTGAACTGGGGGGCCACAATGGAGAGGACGTCCTCAATGGCTGCAACACTTCTCAGAGGAAGCTCACCTGGCTTCCAGCCTGTTGGCCTTCCGTCGGGCCTGTAAGACCTGGCTGTTTGTCCAGGCCTTTGGGGGAGGGGGGAATAAGGGTGTGGGGTTTGTTTGCCAGTGATTTTTTACCTCTTTTATTGTTCATTTTTATAATGTTTTGTAACCCCCCACTGCATATTGTGTATTTTAAATGTTTTGTGAGCCATCCCAAGCTGCCGTAAGGCTGGAGGGAGGGGGATATAAATTGTTAAATAAATAAATAAATAAATAAATACAACCCACTGGCAGCTCAGGAACACAAGGGGAAATGCATCAGGGAGGCCAACGGGACAGCAGCCGAAATAGGCAAACACCAATCTACCCCCCACCAGGCTGACATTCTAGTCCGAAACACACGCCCCACTCAGCACAGAGTCGTCCAGGACAAATACTGGGAGGGCACGGGGACTCGTTCCAAGGGGATCATGGTTTCCAGAGTAGGAGTGATGAACCCTGTGCTGCATGACTCGGTGACTGAGTAATCAGTATGCAAAAACCTCCCCAAGGAGCTGTGTGTCCATAAAAGCTCACTGAAACACTCCAGCTTTCAGAGTGGATGGGGGTTTGAATCCTACCTAGAGACCTTCTAGAGAGACAGCCTAAAACCCCAAATCGTTGGAAGCCACTATGATGGATTGAGCAGGGACTCGGCAGGGCGGGACTTCCCCTTTAGCTCTGACTAACCACCTACACCTGCACGGAAACACCTGGTCCCCACTACCTGGTGCCCCAGCTCTCTGACTCTGCCAGCTGTACCCCCATGGGGTTGGTTTTCTCAATCCCTTGGACATGGAAGAAGGATAGGGTTTCCCTGGGTAGACAGTCAGGCTTCCCTGGAAGTCTCAGGGGCATTGGACCACACACACCTACTGTAGTAAAGGAAAAACTTTATTACTTTGAAATCACAAAGTATAAGAACAAAGCCAGTTGCTGAGAAAGATCTGACAAAGGCACGGTTATGGCAAGCAAAGGCAACCAAATAAACGCAAAGGACAAACCATGCAAACTTCTACACTTGGTTTGCTTATCTGGCTCTCCCTAAGTTGAGTATACCCACGACCCCTTATAGGGGCTGGGTCTTCTCCCCTGTTGTGGCTGATCCCCTTGACCATCAGCTTGAGAAAAGACAGCGTCCTTTGGGAAGAAGAGTTTTTATACCGTTTTCTAGCCTGGGGCTGGAATCTGCTAGACATTTCCCTATCTAGATCCTTCTGGGTTCGGACAGGAGCTTCCTCGTCCCAGCCCCCTTTTGGCAAAACTGGGCCGACTAGGTACTTTTGCAGCCCCACTGAGAAGAGCTTGGGCATGATTAGAACCCATTGTCCTACGCTAAACTGCTCCTCAAGTTATAGCTTCCCTAAGGTGGGTTTCCTTCACCTAACAGTTCCCTCCGCCCTACACAAGAGTAAAATGTGATGTGTCTTATTCAAATACTGAGAACATAATTTGTTTTATTTTTTTTTCTGAATTTATACCCAGCCCCTCCTGAGAACTTGTTTAATGATCCATTAAACAAGTCAGAGCCATTCAAGGTATACAATGGTCAAACTTGTAGCGTGTCCATTCTCACCCCCTGTCTGGTGAAGGATTCAAACAGACGGCTCACAGCGCGAGGACCAGGAAGGCACAGTTCAAGGGCAAAGTCAAGCAGGCAAAGTCCTATACACAGGAACACAGGAGCTGCAAAAGGGCCATAGTCACTGAGTGTTGTCCCAAAGCTGGGTCACAGCAGTGGCAGAGCCAGAGTCAGGAACCCCGCACCCTCTGCACACACTGCTCATGCAAACATCCCTCTCCGGTACCCTCATATCCGCATATGTCTATCCACCAAGAAGTTAGAGTTACCGTGATCCCTGCTGGCCAGAGCGAGCTGAACATCTGCCCGGTCCAGATCTCATACAGGATAGCCATCACTGCTGCCGTAGGTTCCACAGGCAGATAGAGATCCCCAGCCGGGGCCGTGAGCAACCACAACTCACGCATGCGATCCTGGGACTCATCATGCTGTCGCCAGTAGCCCCAGGAATACATCAGGATGGTTGCAAAGATGATGGGAGGGAGTTCCCCTCCCCCCAGAAGGCACAGGCGAAAGTCTGGGAAGCTGCAAATCTCCTGCAAAGCAATGCTTACTCGCCTCCCATGGTAGCTGTATGCCCACTGTGGGCCCCAAAACACAGAACTCGAGCTTGCTCATCCTTTGTTGGCAATCACGGCTGCACACACGATGTCCCAGGAGCAACAGGCTCCATGACAGCAAGTCATAACCATCACGTGTGGACAAGGGATCGGCCAACAGCACTTATACATCATCTTTAAGCCACAGTTTACCTAAGGTCATTGTTGCACAAACATTCCAAACCACTGTATCCGCCCAACCGCACAATGGAGGGCTACGGACCCGGGATATGTCCGACATGTAACAGCCACAGCAATCACTGACTGCCCCATGGGGATGGGAGGCCAATATGAGCTCAACGGCTCCTGCAACCAGATGCAGCTGTGCCCCAAGGCCACCATATAATGGAAGACCATACCCACACACAAGAATGCTAGGAGGCCTCGCTCCAGTGAGCTTGTTACATACAGTAACTATGGTCTCTTGGTGATATGGAAAACCTGGCTGCATTGGAGGGGTGGGGCCTACAGCCAGAGGGATGGCATCAGAACCCAATCCCAAGCTGAGGAGGGGAGAGGAAACACACATGGAGAGTATACGGTAATAACATATAACTGTTTTATTCACCATATGACAACGGAATGGGGGAATGGGATTCTGCACAGCAGTATTTATTTATTTTTATTTTATTTCTTTGCATTTATTGGCATGGGTAGTTTTATTAGTAGTCATGGGTGCCTGCCCTGCTCCATCTGGCACTCTAGGTTTGAAATGGCTCATGCAAACACAGACAGATCCCCAGCCGGAACTGCTGGTCCTGGGACTGCTCCCTCTCCAGGAGGATTTCACACGCTGTAAAAGGAGATAGGGCAGTGGAGGAACATGTCCAGCTCCCATTTCTCAAGTCCTTTGTGTGCTGCTGACACTGGGACATGTCCCTATTGTATCCCAGCTGTGCCATCCCCTTGGAGGTGTCTTGATATACCGATTAATTTTGGGAGCATATCGCAGGTTTCTCCTGTGTTTTGGCCTACCCCCGCAGGCAGATGAAGCCCCTGGTCTCTTGCTGTGCCCAGAGCAAGCCCTTGGATGCAGGGCCTGTGGGGTGTGTGGCCTGTGCGGCCAGGGCCCACAAGGAGGATGGTTTCCCAGTCAGGCTGTGGATGGGACGGGACGACCGGTTCGTGAGCGGCCGCTGTGCCGCTCCGGCCATCACAACACCATTTCTCCATGCTGCCAGTGAGCCTGTCCCCTGAGTGGGTGTGCGCCCTGGTTCACATGAGCTAGGGAAGCTTGTGAAGCCCTTCCCACACATGAATTTGCTTGCCACTGCATGGAGCATCCCAGCCTTTTCTCCGATTCCCTATGAGTGGCCATGGGTGAGTGGTTTGTGGGTCACAGGAGCGCGCACCCCCACCACCTTCAGGCAGGCATTTGGATGCGTGTGGGATGGGTAAACCTGTGTGATAGCATCTCATTTAAAACCGGCCCTTGTCCCTGCTCCAAGACTCTTTGGCTGCACCTCTGTGACCACATTTATTTTTTTATTTTTTTAAAAAAATTTATCTATCAATTTATACCCCGCCCCTCCTGTAAAAACAGGAAGTGACAAACAGGAAACTATGCATCAGCAGAGTCCTAAAGATCCACTCTCTAGCTTGCCTCTCGTTGGTGGATATACTTTTAGAACTGGTAAGTGATTTTTCACAGCCGCGGAGCCCCTCTCCCATTGCAGGCCCCAATCTGGCAAATAGTCTTTTAAGCCTGGCTAGTGGCTAGTGAATTATGTATTTTTATAGTTCTGTGCATCAGGGATTGAAGCTTCCTCCAGGTTAAGAGTTACACACCACCATTGCTATTTTGATAGTCAGATTGCTTGCAAACAAACCCTTTAGTAGGGCTGAAATGTTGTACCGCTGCGGCAGCATTTACCGGCGGAAAATGCTCTTCCGCACCAAGCAGCAAGGTTAGGAAGGGAGCATTGCATTCGTGGCTTTCTGCAGTTGCTGCCGCAGTATTTTCGCCACTGTAGATTTCATGCGGAAGCAGCAGGTTTGCCACAGTTTCCCCTTTCCCTTAAGCGTGGCAGCTTTGTGATTCTCACAGCATTGCAGCCAGGGGCGTAGCACCGTGGCGTGGGGGAAGTTGCTGCCTTGTAAACGAAGTTCTTCAAGAGGCTCCTTCCATTCTCACTTGTGCACCCTTCTCTTACCGGCGTATACCAAGCTCACTAGCTTAAAAAAACCTCACGTGACGTTCACACGCCCCCACCCTATATAAGGTACCTAAACCCAACACACAGTTCCTTCCAACCCTAAGCAATTAGGAAGAAATTCCATGCAGGGTCGGAAGGGTGGGTGCTTGTGAGAATGTTGGAGCCATCTCGAAGAACCTTGTTTACAAGACAGCAACCTTCTGTTCTCCTTTGAGGGGCTCCTCCCATTCTCACAAATGGGAGCATACCAAGCCTAGAAAAAGGCGGTGGGGGGATTTCCTAACAAAATGACACTCCATGCAGGTTGGATCTACAGACTGGGAGGGGGGCAGCAGGCAGGGGGCAGCTTTCTCTGGGGGTTCTGTTCGTCTTCGAGTGGCTCCTCCCATTCTTAC
>QEPC01010335.1:1378567-1433525 GCA_003113815.1 Sphenodon punctatus
GGGGGAGGGTGGCTGTGGGGGGGCAGGTGGGGGTTTGTTGGGGGCTGTGGGGGGGGGTGGCTGTGGGGGGGGAAGGGGTGGGTTTGTTGGGGGCTGTGGGGGGAGGGGGGGCAATCTCTGCACTCATCACCTTGCGGGCCAGCAGGCGGAGCTGGCGCTGACTCTGCTGTCTCCGGGCACTCAAGCCCTGCTGCTGCCACTCCGGATCCATCAGGCTAGGCGGAGAGGGGAGGGTTTTTTTTCTTTTAAATTGCCCACGTGTCCCCAGTGAGCCAGGAGGACGCGCGGGCAATTAAAAAAAACAAACAAAAAACAGCCCTTAGTTCCCCGCGCTGCCGCTTTCCCCTGCGCTGCTGGGGTGGGTGGGAGCGGCAAGGCAGCAGCATGCTCTTCAAGGCTTGAAGAGTATGCTGCTGCCTTGCCGCTCCCCCCAGCAGCGCAGGGGGAAGCGGCAGCGCGGGGAACTAAGGAAGGCGCGTGGGCTTTCAGACTGAGCGGGGAGGAGAGCACACATGTGCGCTGCTCCCTACCCAGTCCCCCGACCTAGCTATCTCGCCAGGGCTGTCAGCCCGACCGCCCTGGCGAGATCTTCCATTGCGTCCATTGAGCGCAATGGAAGGCTGTAGCCCCTCCCTCCACAGCACGTCCCATACGTGCTCTGGACGGAGGAGTTCAGCCGCCCCAATCACGTTTTCCTTAGGAAAACGCTTTGGGCGGCTGAGCTGCTGAACCTTTTTGTCCCTTCGGGGACCCCTCCCTCTCCCAGCGGAGTGGGTGGGTCCCCAGGGAAAAAGATTTCAGTGACAGCTACAGCAGCCTCTGCAGCAGTTCAGAGGCTGCTGTAGCTGTCATAAATGGCAGCGCGGTTTTTTTAAAAAAAACCCCAAACTGTTAAAGCCACAGCGGTGCCCCTGCAGGGCTTTGGGGGGCAACGCTCATAACGCCCTGCAGGAGGAGCCACGCCTGGTCAGGTGGAAGGCAGCATAAAACCGCTTGTGTTCACAAACTGTAGACATGAGCAGCAGGTAATGCGGAATCGTGGAAATATCGAGGGGAAGTCGGTGGCAAGACACATTAAGTGCCGCGTTCTCGGAATGGAATGGCGGCACGGTAACAGCTGCTGCCGCTTCAGCCCTACCCTTTACATTAGGTGGCAGAGAACACTGGGTCAGCAGGTGGTGCAAACTAAGAATGGAAAGAGTTTCACATAACATTGTACTCCCACCCACTCTTAAAAGGCTGTTAGGTGAATTAGTTTTAACATAGTATAGAAACAGAGAAATATAACATAACATGCATGTTAAAATAACAGTCAATTTAGTAGCTTAAAGGTTGTCCCTAAATCACATTTGTGTTGCAGCACCTAAGCACAATGGGGTATGTCAGAGATGCAGTTTTAACTTTAACTCTGAATTTGCTGGCTTTTGTCATTTTAAAGACAGACTTTCCGCATTATTTTTACAGTTTTATTGTATGTGAATAATAGAGTATGCTTTGAGGTTCAATAGGTGCAGTACTGTTAAATGTACGTCTTGGTAGATTTAAAAATGAGGGATTTATTTTGTCATTCATAAAGTTGTAATAAAGTCTGGAAAAACTATTTGTTAAAAGATAGCATCTACTTAACCAGCTTATTTATTTCTTGTAGTAGAAGGTTAGATCCACAATAAATACACGAGGAAATAAGTAGATAGGGGAATTTATCTTAGAAATAAGATCCCTGTCATGCTTTTGAAATGTGAAATGCATGAAGACCTGTCAGGGAGATATACGGACATGATATTTTTTTACTGTGCATTTTGAAGTATTTAGCTATATTTGTCATTCGCTAGTGCCACTAAGCAATGATCAAGTGATATAGTAATTTGAAAGTCTGTTTTCAGTTCAGCATATATATCTAATATATATATTAATTGGGACACTTTGTAGAACCATATGCATTTGTTGATTTCTTCTTTTATCTTTTGCTGCTGTTTGTAAAAATAGTTTTATTGACAAGTTTAGGAATTGCTTATTAGAAGTAATTTTCTTTAAAAAAAAAAAAAAAAATCTCCAAAAGAATCCTTTAATAAGATTGTATGACGTACATTCTCAGAGATGTTAATGGTTATAAAGATGAAAAGTGATATGGAAGTGCTAAGTACAGTCATATTAAGCTAACAATAGTTTGTTTCTTGTAATAGGGCTACGATAGTGTTCTCATGTATCTTGATCTAATATGTTTGTTCAGCCTTATAAGAACGGCTTCATTTTTTGGTAGCTGTAGCAAAGGTTCCCAAAAGGCAACAGAAAGCAAAAAATACTTCTGGTTTGTAGAAAAATTCTGTGAGCACAGGCTCACAGGTTGCTGTTGAAAACAGGAAGACCAGATGCTCAAACTCTGGTGATCAGTGACTTAAAAATAAAATTGAACAAAACCGCTTTGATTTAGCTATTATAATTCACAATGAACGAAGCCTGTTTTACTTGCAGAAATCGGAAAAACTAGCTGCTTAAAGGAATGGTGCTTGCAGTCAAAGGAGGTGAAATCCATGTTGCCATCTCAAGGCCTCTGGAGGTGCCGCCCTTGAACTCCTTATCTTCCCTCCCAATCGTTCCTCTCCCTCTTTCCTGTCAATTGCCATTGATGGGGTCTCCATCCTCCCTCTCCCCCAAGCCCGTAGCTTGGGCTTCATCTTCGACTCGCACCTTACCTTCAAACCCTACATTGACTCTGTGGCCAAATCCTGCCGCTTCTCCCTCCATGACATTGCTAGGATCCACCCTTTTCTGTCTGTCTCCTCTGCCAAAACTCTCATCCACATCCTAGTCATCTCATGCCTCGACTATTGTAACCTTCTCCTTGCTGGCCTTCCCCGCTCTCCCCTTTCTTCCCTCATCTCTCTTCAAAACTCTGCTGCCAGGATCATCCGCCTAGCCTGACCACGTGCAGCCTCTCCTCTCCTCTCTCCACTGGCTCCCTCTTCCTGAGCGTATTCTGTACAAGCTCCTTGTCTTCACCTACAAAGCCCTTCACAACCTCACTCCCTTCCTACCTCTCTGCCCTGATCTCCCTCCAAACCCCTGTTTGAGCACTCTGCTCCTTTTCCATCCCATCCCTCACCCTCCCACGCCTTCCCTGCTCCCCCAACCACTTTCGTCCCTTCTCCCTTGCTGTTCCACATGCCTGGAACTCCCTCCCTGCCCTCGTCCGCCTTGCCCCCACCCTCCACACCTTCAAGTCCCTCCTCAAAACCCACCTCTTCTGCTCCGCCCTTCCTAACTCCTGCAAATCATCCCCACCCAGGATTATCCCCCACCTGTTATCTGTAAACTCCCAATTTACTGTAGCCAAGCCAAGAACGTGTACCTGAGTTCTCGCATTCTCATGAATGTCGCATCCTTTGTTTCTCCCTCTATTCCCCCTTCCCTGTCTGCCCTCCCCCTGTCTTTAGATTGTAAGCTCTCGGGCAGGGACCGTGTCTATCTTATTTTCTGTAAAGTGCCAGGTACATTGCTGGCGCTATATAAATGCTTATAATAATAAAATAATAATAATAATAATTGTATGCAGTTTTGCTTCATGTGGGAAGATTTCATAGTTTGGGTTATCTCCCCTCCAGGTTTGAGCTGAAATATCCAAGTTGTCAACCATTATCTTTGGAGAACAATCGAACTAGTTTGCCCCCAGAAGTTTGGGTCAAATTTTATGAGAGTATCTTTTCGAAAGCCCCCCTCATTAGGTTGTAGTTTGGATCTTATCCCTATGAAGCGGTTCCCATTATGGCAACGGGTGTCAGAGGACGAAATGCTGACTTTGGTTTCCCAACTTAAATCAGGGAAAGCTCCGGGAGAGGATTTCATCACTGCTGATTTGGCTCCACTATTCACGCAAATTAATGCCTCGGGGGAGTTTCCTAAGTCTTGGCTAAATAGCATTGTGGTGCCGTTTTATAAAAAAGGTGACCCATTGCTTCCAGAGAACTACCGCCCCATTCGTTTACTTAGTGTAATTGGGAAACTTGACGCTAGTTTTCTATTAGGGAAACTTCAGTCCTGGTTGGAGGAAAACAACGTGATAGTCCCAGAGCAAACCGGGTTCTGTAAAGGGAAATCCACTACTGATCAGATTTTTCTACTCCACCAGCTTATAAGTGGCTATGTTGCACGCTAGGGGAGAATCTATGTCTGTTTTATAGATCTCCGCATGGCTTTTGATTCGGTAGACAGGCACAGACTCTGGGCTAAATTGAGCGCCACCTAATTAGACCCCAGATTGTTATATTTGTTGATCAAACTTCATACTAGTAACACACTGCAAATTAGGTATTCCTCTTGTAAGCAGACTACTAAACAAGTCCAAGTCCTGCGCGGGGTTAGACAGGTCTGTATACTGGCCCCGGCCCTTTTCAATCTTTTTCTGAATGATGTGATACCTTTTTTGTTACAAATGGATTTACATGCACCAAAGATGGGGGATAGGAGAATTCCTGTGTTGCTATACGAAGACGACATGGTCCTAATTTCTCAAACGCCAATTGGGCTAAAAAGAGCTATGCAGAGGTTCCAGGAATATTGCTACGCTGAAAATCTCACTATCAACCATTCCAAAACAAAGGTTATGGTGGTAGGGGCAGGATATTTTTTCCGGCCACACTGCTGGCTCATAGGAACAAATCAAATTGAGCAAGTAAACACCTTAAAGTATCTGGGGGTTATTTTATCTGTCTCTCTAAGTTGGAAGCATCATCTTGAGGCAGTTTTAAATGCAGCTAAGAGGACTACCGCTGTAATCAGCAAATTCTATTATAACAGCGGGGGTATGCTAGTGTTACCAGCACTTAGACTGTTCAAGGCGAACATTGTTAGTCAGTGCGTGTATGCATTCCTGGCGTGAGGGATTGGCCTGTTTGATAGATTGGAAGTGGTTCAAAATGGGTTTTTTCGCTCTATTCTGGGGGTTCCTAAGGGCACACCCCAGGTATTGTTAAGACAGGAACTGGCTTGCTCACCAATAAAATCTGGTGCCCTTTTGAGTATCATCAAATACTGGTTGAAAGCAGTCTTAGTTGCTGATCATGATAGGTCTCTTGCCCCTTTGGCTCTTCAAAATGAGTTTTTTAGACCATGGGACTCTCGGGTGGGTTTGGAGGTTGCTAAGCTGGGATTCTCTAGGGAGGCTTTGCAACATCTTGGATGTAAGGGAGCCCTATTTATAATTAAAAAGAGACTTAAGGACCAGGAACTGCAATTGGAAAATTCTCTCTTGCTTTCTCGAAGGGTTGCTCCAACCTGTGTAAAGGCCAGTCCCTTTCGCCCCTGTCCTGGTTACCTCACTGTATGGAACGCAAATCGCAGACGAGCATTCACCAGATTCAGGTGTAATGTTTTTATTTCAGCCCTGTTCGAAGGTCGCTATCTGGGTACCCCAAGACAAGAGAGTATGTCCTCTTTGTGCTCACTTGGAAATAGAAACAGCTGGACACGTGTTCTTCACGTGCCCTGTGTACGCTGTCCCCAGACGGAAATTCTTGAGTGGTCTTGTCTCAAACCCGGTTATTCCTCATGAATTGTTGCTTCAAAAATTTCTGAGCCCGGTTGATTCTGGGGTTACGAGGAGCGTTGCTGTTTTCTGCGAAATTGTTATTCAGTTGAGGCAGGACTGTATTCATTCTTGATGTTAGTGTGCAAATCATATTGCTGGTCATAGTTAAATTCACAGCTGCTTAGCTGTGGGCTAGGCCTAATTGACTGATGGCTGGATAGTATTTTATTTAACTATGTTTAATTTTAATTTTGGATGGTTGGCTGTTTAATTTTATGAAATAGGTAATGGAACGTAATTGTTCCAGTTAACTGTTTGATTTAATTTTAATTGTATTTTGCATATTGTATATTGTAAAAGCTAGCGAGCTACATAATAAAGTATCATCATCATCATCTTCATCATCATCATCATCATCAACCATTATCTTTGGGGGAAGGTCCTATTTCCCTGGGTTATTCAGGACTGCCGATAGAATTTTTCATATAGATGTGGCCGTGTCAGAAACGGGTCTGGCATAGAGACTGTCGTGCTTCCTTTCTGATATGGCTCCACCCCCTGCAGAGCACTATGACATCACACTGCTCCAGCCGCACTGGGTGTGGGCTGGTCACAAAAGAGTGGGTGAATCCCTTTGCCCTGCCCTCTTTTGGCATTCCTCCACCCCTTTTTAGGTCAGTGCATGTGGGAAAGTGGCAACCATATTTATATTCCACTGTAACTCTCCTTTCCATGCTCGCATGGTATGGCTGGGGTGGCTCCTTTGCAGTGGATGTTGAGGCACCCTACATGACAGTTGTGGCTTCAGACCTCCCACTCCTGAAAAGCCTTATCTTTAATAGCTGTATCAACCAATGTTACGGTTCCCTATCGTTGTACGTTATAACTAAATGTGCAGGTATTTACATATGCACATTTTTGAAGATTTACTTTCATCGTTGATACATACCTCTCACTTGTCTTTTGTCTTTATTTATGTAGAACAGTTTTTCTCAGCAAGAGCTTAATTATTTCATACAGCAAAAAAAGAAGAATGCTCAAATCTTTCAAAAGCATTAATAAAAATGTATCTGTGGCCTGGATCTCTTTATTTAAATTCTTTTTTAAAAAGAAAAACAAAACTGCCAGCATGAAAAGTCAAGTCCTGTGAAAGGTAGTTATTAATTAAGGTCACACTTGAGGCCAAACAAAATTTACCAAGGAAGGAATTTTTAAAATACCATATTACAGTAGTATAGCACAAATATTTCAACTGTAGTGTCTGTTAGAGAATGTGAATTCAGACCATATTTTATAGGCATTACTACGAGAAAGCAGTTTCTAAGATGGAGGCTCAAGGTACATCCAACATTAGTGCAGAGTTATCCTGTATATCAAAGAAAGCAGAATACTTCAGCTTAGTAGAATGAATGAGGTGGTGGGAAGGAAAGTTTTTCTTTCTTTCTTACCTTTTTTCCTATTCTTTTTTTTTTTTTTACAGAAGGGAAATATGTTTTTTTTTTTATGCTTGTTGTGATAACACCGAGCAAGAAAACACATTTTCAGAACGCACTTACTTGAGTTTTTGTAGCTGCTTTTAAAGACTGCATTTTTGTTTTGAAGCAGTTTTTGTTTATTACAGTAACAGTGTTATTACAAGTAGTATTTCAACTCTGCACTGCAGCAGCAGTGTGGCATAGAGCAGTGTGATTGTCTGAGTAGTTTAGTATGGATGGCTTTTCATTTAGCCTTTGCTCTGACAGCCCATGCCCTGGATAAGTGGTGTAGGCCTGTACAGGTGAAATCTATTCTCACATTTGCCTCAGGGGTGACTGGACTGTAACAGAATTTTTCAAACCCGTTGGGCCCAACCGCAAAGCAGAGAATAAATGGCTGAAGTGCCAGGCCTAGACAGAAAAATCAATGCCTGGTTATACAGACATGACAGACCAGGTCTGCAATTCTCTTCACGAAAGTCTGTGCATTTACCACACTTCAGGTTAAAAACAAGCTTCTTCTCTCTGTCTGTCTGTCTGTCTGTCTCTCTCTCTCTCTCTCTCTCTCTCTCTCTCTGTGTACACGTGTACATGGGTTTAATTTTTTCTTCTTCTCTACATAGGAAATTTACATGTCACTTGTGTGACAGAAGTTTCACAGAGAAGTGGGCACTGAACAATCACATGAAACTGCACACAGGAGAAAAGCCATTTAAGTGTACCTGGCCCACATGCCATTATTCTTTCCTCACAGCTTCTGCAATGAAAGACCACTATCGGACTCATACAGGTTCGGAATGTGTTTTTTTTTTTCCTCTTTGGGGAGGGAGAGGGCAAGATGTTTGGATGAGGGAGAAAGGAATATATTGATTATTTCCATACTAATCAATGTAATGGTTTTATCTTAAAGGCTGCCTACTTAAATTGCAGCACATATTCTAAAACAGATGTACATCTTCATCACTTGTGAGCCAAAACTGTCTGTTTTGAAACCGTTTTAGTTTCTGGAATTATCTTGGAGTAACCATTCGAACATTTTTTAAAAGAGATTTCCTTCATGAAGTAAACCACTTGTAAGGCCACAGCTCAGTGTTTCTAACGATGGCTTTTTATTTGTAGAAAGAAGGATATAATTGTTGGCATTGTTAAAGTTTACTTTCAAGGATTTAAAATTATAATTTGTGGGTATTACATATAGCTGCATTGAAACCAATCCTGAACATTTGAAATTTATTAACAGAAATCTTCTCTTTCTCTCCTGCAAGTTTTTTTTTTGGTGTGTATTGATTCTATATAGCTGTATATTTTCAAGTAAAATGTTCTCTGGGATTAAATATGCTAGATGTCCCCCCCCCCCCCCCCCCCCTTTCATGACGTAGTCCAGGGACAGCGTGGGCCTACTCAGAGGCCATGTCCGAGAGACTCTTTCCTCCCCCCCCCCCCCCCCCCCCCCCCCCCCCCCCCCCGATCTTTTTGACAACAGAAATTTCAGATTTGTACAGATAACCTGAAACAGGCCAAATGAAAATTTGAGTAAAATATATATTAAAATGTGATTGATTTATGTTATACAGAACTTAGTTAACCTCAACTGTGAGGAACAGAAGTTAATAGCTCTAGGTTTGATGCTAAATACAATTTAAGCTGTTGCAAATGCAATTGGCTGAAAAAAGCTGCTGGTGAAAAAGGCAGCAATCTTTTGAAAATCATTGTTAATAACATTGTTAATGACATTTTTCATAAAAGCAATATATATTGCACTGATTATAGCAAATATAGGGAATGCTATATATAATGATAGTATATAACGAAAAGCTCTACAGAGCAGACTTTCATTATCTGAGATGGCTTCCGAGCTCTTTTAGAAACATAGACGCATGTGTGGCCTTGTAAAGATCTGAAAATGGCTTGAGAGAGATGTTTTTCATCAACTTTCTATAGCCATTTCTCAGAAAGCTGAAACGTAGAGACGTTATATAGAATAAAAATAATATTTCTCAAAATATTTTCTCTGATTTTCTAAAAACCTATATTATTGGTAGAAATTATAGGTTAAAAGTTCTTTCACAGCAGTTTGTGGGAAGCCCAGGCCTCCTTAGCTTCTTTGACAAGGGTGTTGACGATTTAAGGTCTCCAGCCTGCCCTGAGAGATCACTTATATCGAACAGCAGATGAAAAGCCAGTGCAGATTTAATTTATCGTCGGTGTTTCCTTCTAAAGAATAATTGTGGAGACTTGGCTAGATCAATAATATGGATTTTTGTTGTTAGGTCTTGTAGTCTGCACCATAATGAGAGATAGGGGACAGTGGCTGTTTTCTAATAGAAAATAAAGGATTGGTTTCCATGTCTTTCTGCATTTGAATGCAAAATGGCACACTTGAAACTAATTCAAGTTGTTAAGAAAAGAACCATTTCCCATTACATTCCTGTTATCATATAAACATGGCATGTTAGATCAGCCCCCTGTACACCAAGTGATATATTATCTTGAGATCTTCTTAAAAGTTTAAAGCTTGCAAATTCTGAAGTTGTAATGATAAAATTGTTAAATATATCCAGAGAAATTGTGAAACCTATCCATGCACCAGCATAAATAAAAACCATGAAAAATTAACTATAGATTATGAAGGATTCAGTACGCATAAAGCTGCAGACATTGATACAAAATACTGTAATGTAAAGGCTAGTGTCATACATACTGGAATTGCCTCTCCCCCCCCCCCCCCCCAAGGTCACTAATTTAGTAGTGTCTGGGACCAAATTGTTTAGAAAATATACTGTGCTACCACATTTCTGTGCCTTAAAAAGCAAACCTTTGCACAGTATATGGAGTACTTCCACGGATAAAGCTCTGTTTGAATTAAGTGGGATCCTTTTTAGAATAAATGACTACAGAAGTTGGCCCCAGATAAATAGGAATGTGGGTAGAGCAAATAAAATACTATACACCATCCAATAATTAATTACCAAAAATACCGTGCTTTTGCATTGGTTGTAGTAGTGTTTTAAGAAAATCACTTCAATAAGATAAAAACAAAGCATACAGTAAAGCTGCAAACCTACAAAGACATTAAGAATATTCTGTGTCCTTGTTAGTGCAGAAAATTGCTGGCCATGCTCAAACCTGCCTATAGAAGTAAAACACAACATGAGCTAATTTATGACAATGTATAGATGATGAACAATTTCCTGGTAGGCATGAAAAGTCTGGATTTTATGCTAGCATATTGGGTTAGCTAGTTAGAAAGATTTATATTTCAAATTGATTAATTAATTAAATTAATATTTAATTAATTATAATTAAGATCCTCTCTTTATAGTCCTTCCATGCCTTCTATTTGATTCTAGGATGATATCAAATGCCAGAGAAAAGAACATGACACAGAAATACTATCAAGAGAATGAGAGAGATTACAAAAAGATATTTGTTTTGAAAAACAGATATACTAGTTGACTAATGTTAATGCAGACTAGAATATTAGATTGTAAAATTGTTAAGATTTTGTTGTTGTAGATATGTGATTGGTGTAGAATATATTAACTCTGCAGGTTCAATGTTTTTAGTTACCACAGCTTTTATAATTTTTTATCTGGTGCTAACTGTCGCATCCCTTGTCTCTCCCTCTGTTCCCCCTTCCCTGTCTCCCCTCTCCCTGTCTTTAGATTGTAAGCTCTCAGGCAGGGACCGTGTCTGTCTTGTTTTTTGTAAAGCGCCAGGTACATCACTGGTGCTATATAAATGCTTAATAATAATAATAAATAATGTACCTGAGGGGCGGGCTTATAATCTAGGAAAGTGGGAACATAGGGACTGGCAGGGATAAATTCATGAAGTTAAGATGTTTTTATGGAATGCTTGGAATAACTAACTGTTGCATTACAGACCAAGGCCGCTTTTAGACAAGACAAATTTGCGCATGATTGGTGAAAAATGTGCGTGTTTTAATGCTCGGTTAAACACCTAAACTGTTTTAAATGTGCATTTGCCATGATCGTGTAAAAGCCAAAACCGTTTTGAATGTGTTTTTTAAATAATGCGTATTTTTAAAAACCGGCTTTGAGCCCCTTTGATGATCAGGGGATGCCAAAACCTGTTTTTAAAAATGTGCATTATTTAAAAAACACATTAAAAACGGTTTTTGCTTTTATACTATCATGGGAAATGCGCATTTAAAATGGTTTAGATGTTTAAACGAGCATTAAAACACGCACATTTTTCACCAATCATGCGCAAATTTGTTTCATCTAAAAGCAGCCCAAGGCTGGAATTCCAGTCCCATTAAAGTCAGTGGCAAAACTCACATTGACTTTAGTGGATCAAGATTGCAATCCAGATTTTCAAAGTGGCCTCTAAAATTACAACCCCAAACTTGCATAATCATGTTTTTGTGTGTTAAATGTTGCTGATAGCAACTTGGGAAATTTTGCCTCAGTCATTTCCTTAGCTAGCTAACTGTATCAGATTCCAGGGCCAGAGTGTGTTTTCCTTTGGGATGAGAAGAGCTGCTTCCATGGATTCTTCCCACACACTACATGAAATTCCCTCTGTGAGTTCTCCATGGATTTGCAGCTCTCTGGCATTTGTTGTCTGGCTGGAGGTGGAGGGGAAGTAGTAACTCTCTCTAGCGTTTACCCATCCTGAGGGCCCGAGGATAGCTAGCTATGCTTACATTATTACTCCCAGGGTCTGTGCCTCTTCAAAGTCCTGTACTAATTCTGGTAGGTGCCAAGGATAAGTGAGCTGAAGGAATAGCATGGGGAGTTCACCCCGTACAGGACCAGGATAACACATCTCTATTGCAGGATCAGTGGGCGTGGGAGACATAATTCCTTAGCATTTTTTGTGCATTCTGAATCCCTTTCCTTGTGTGGGTACAGTCTGACGGAAATTCTGAGACTCACCTCATATGGTGTCCTAGCTCCTTTTAACTGCATTTCATTGGTATCTGTGTGAAATGGTACATTTGACTCTAAATTAGCAAAGTGACTCATTTGGGTTTTAAAGCTGGTTTATAATTTTACTGGTTCTCTCCAAGGTTAGCATTATTATTCTATAATACCCTTCCACATTGGCCTTATGGGACGAAACTGCCTATCAGGCTAGTGCTTACTGACTAAAAGCACTACTGTGAAATGATATATTGTATTTATAAACTATGCAAGACAACATTTTAGCTGGAATAAAAACACTACAAAATGAGTATTCACACACTTTTGCAAGTAGTGAGCCTGCCAAATTTATCTCTAATTGTTCCAGAGGTTTTGGAATGAAGAAATATCATTCAAGATGAACCATCTAAGTTGCTCTACAATTTCTGGAGTAATCCCCAGACTTGTTTTCTTTGTCATAAAAGTTTTTAGAAACATTAAACAGTGTTGAATTGCCAGTTGTACTGAATAATGTAATTTTATTTTTACACTGTTAGAGTCTTCCAATATAGTCAAAAAATGTAATATACAATATTAAATGGAAGACTGCTGTAGAAGACTGTGATCATGTCAGTTAGAAATGTTTTAGTATCTTTAATCTGTTAGTAAATTCAATATGTTTTATTTAAGCAGAATCCTGCATACTGTATATTAACTTTTCAAGGCAATCTTTACTCAGCACAGAAAGGCCAGATGTATGGGAATTGTAAAAAAATCAGGATATGCATAAAAACTGTTCAAGTGCATAAAGCAGCCCCATCTGGAAGACATCTAACAGAAATGAAGTTGTACAAAACCATTCCATTGATAATAAAGCTAATTTTTATGGGTCTGACAAGTATGTAATTATGTTCAGTGGTGCTTTTCAGATTTTATCACAGTCAATAAACCGCAGTGGTAATTTCATTCCCATTTGACATATTTACATGGAAACATTTGATTGGAGGAATTAGTAACCCTGAAAGCCTTGATAGATATGTTTTAATGATCTGTGACCTCCGCAGTCCCTCATCTGTTTATTGTTGCAACAGGCGAGAAGTCATTCCTGTGTGACCTTTGTGGCTTTGCCGGCGGGACACGTCATGCCCTCACCAAGCATCGGAGGCAGCACACAGGTCAGTTAAGCTGTCTTTACCCTTTGGTATTTTCTCTACGGCAAGGGAGTTTCATCCAGACTGGGGAATAAAGCAAGTCAAATAGCACATTACAGCACAAATAACATATTCGCTTGTTGTTTGCTTTGCCTTTTTCCTTTGTTAAATCTGCATGCCTAGGGTCCATAACAACTACATTTCTCTCTGAGTCTGAATAAGCTTTTTTCTTTCTTTCTTTTGAAAAAGGCAAGGCAAAATTATAAAGATCAGGTATCTTCTTTAAATTAATGTTAAGTACACCAAGGACTATTTTCAAGGCCCAAATACTTTGCACACTGCATTAAGCTTTCCTAAGAATCTACTTAAGGGTCCCTTGTATTTAGATGAAACCATAATTTTGGATTGAGACATACTTCAAAGCTAGTGTTGTTTCATTTGCCCTTTTGCAATTTTAGGATGATTTGCAATTAATAGATGCAACATATTACATGGCTTGCATGAAAAGAAGTTTTCCATTTTGAAAATTGGTAATGTTTTCTTACTACCTGGTTATAAAAATTTAATATCTGATAAAATTAAATTGGGTCTTCTGAAGACAAAAAAAGTATAGGTACTAAACATTTACTAATACATTTTACCTTAATTGTGCAAATACAATTAGTTGAATAGGCTTGCTCAAACAGATGCAGAAGATGTCACTGATCACACCACTATAATTATATTTCAGTGACTACTTCAAGGATGATATAATTTTATCAAGAATGGTAATATGTGGTGAAGTCACTACTGTCTAATGTATAGCAAGCAGTTTAGGACTCTTAATTCCTGCAGCATGAATTTTCCATGGACTATGTACTGCAGTGAAGCTTCTGTGGGGCTGCTTTATGGTTCATTGTGCAGACTGTTCCCGATTCAGGACATGAGCTGTTGTAGACCCAACGTCCCTTGTTAGCACAGACTTGCATCCTTTCTTGGGGAATCTGAAACCATACTTGCAGCCATGATGTCAGATTATTTAACCAAGCATGTTTGGAAGCAAGATGGATATTAACACAGGGATGTGACTTTCAGAGATTGACTGGAAGCATCCTGAATCAAATGCCATAACCTCACAAGGCCAAATCCTGCTCTGTTATAGCCATGTAATAGCTAGAGGCCAGAGGCCACTAGGGTTGTCATTTCTATAAATTAGTGTCTCTGCTAGCAAAAAAGTTATATATATATATATCAATCAGAGTGGTGCTACCACCATACCACTATAGGAAGGTTTTTATAAAAACTATTTTATAGTGTTAAAGAAGATGTATACTATTTAGCAAATTTAATGGTGTTGCTTTTTATCTGTGTACTACTCAGCATTGGTATCGAGTGGGGTGCCTTAGGGCTCGGTCCTGGGCCCTGTACTAAGGAAATGCTTATCAAATTTGCAGATAACACAAAACTGGGAGGGATAGCTAGGACCTTAGAAGACAGAAACAAGTTTCAAAATGATGTTGACAGGATGGAAAACTGGGCCAAAATGAATAAAATGAAATTCAACAGAGAAATGTAAAGTTCTGCATTTAGGTAATAAAAATCCAAGGCTCAAGTATAGAATGGTTGATACCTGGCTTGGCAGCAGTATATGTGAAAAGGATCTAGGGTTTGTAGTTGTTCACAACCTGAACATGAGTCAGCAGTGTGATGCGGCTGCTAAAAAGGCTAATGCAATTTTAGGCTGCATTAACAGAAGCATAGTGTCCAGGTCACGCGAAGTAATAGTTCCACTCTATTCTGCACTGGTCAGACCTCATCTGGAGTACTGTGTCCTATTCTGGGCGCACCACATTTGAAGAAGGACATTGACAAATTGGAACGGCTTCAGAGGAGAACGACGAAGATGGTCAGGGGTCTGGAAACTGAGTCCTATAAGGAAAGGTTGAAGGAGCTGGGTATGTTTAGCCTGGAGAAGAGAGGACTTAGGAGGAGACATGATAGCCATCTTCAAATAGCTGAATGGCTGTCACACAGGCCGTTTTCACATGGACGGCCCCACCCACCGCTCGGTGTTCGGGCAGGTGTGCAGTGGTGGTGGTGGGGCATCCGTAGAAACGGGTCACCGGTGAGTGGGGGTGTGTGTGCGCTGGGTGTGCACCTGTGTGAACACCACAGGCTGTGGGTGTTTGTGTGAGCGTGCACACATCTACGCCTATCACCCACCCATCTCCACCCATGGGGCCATCCGGAAAACCAGAGGAGGGTGTGTGGGTGTCCCTGTAAAGGGACACACACACACCGCGGCTGCACCCCCAACCACCCCATCTGTGTGAAAATGGCCATAGAAGATGGAGCAGACTTGTTCTCTGTTGCTCTTGAGGGCAAGACTAGAACCAATGGGCTCAAATTACAAGGAAGTAGATTTCAGCTAAATATTAGGAAGAACTTGCTAATGGTAAGTGCTGTTCGACAGTGGAACAGACTGCCTAGGGTGGTGGTGGGCTCTCCTTTGCAGGAGGTTTTCAAAAGAGGCTGGATGGCCATCTGTCAGGGATGCTGTAGGTGTGGATTTCCTGCATTTAGCAGAGGGTTGGACTAGATGACCTCTGATGTATCTTCCAACTCTAAGATTCTGTGATTTTACAAAGGGCAGTGCAACTCTTATGATTAAGTTGTACGCTTCCATTCTAATACCCCATTGTCAGTTCTTTATAACTTTCTCAATCTCTCACGTATTCGGCTGAAATTTTACCAACTCAGGACTCTGAAAATAAACATTTTTGTAAACCTTGAGCAGAAACAGTACAATTTCAGATAAAAATTCGAGGAGGAAAGAAATTGTGTTTCTGTCAATAGTTCTGCCCTTTTGTCTGCATTCACATAACGTTCTCTGTACTCATATGGTCAGATACTAGTATCTTTTACTTAAAACCATGGAAATACTCATTTGCTATCCTGTCACAATAGGTGTCTTTAGACGGACACCTCCCCACTCCTGCTCCGCCCCACTCCTGGGTGGCCCATCCGTGTAAAGGGTAGGCCACCCTGGGGTGAGGCAGAGCAACCTCCTTCAGCCCAGCTCTGCTTGCAGTGCTCTGGAACATCCCCGGAGCACCACAAGCAGAGTGGGCTGCCCAAACCGGGAGCACTGGCCAGGGGCCCATCTATTCGCAGATGGGCCATGGCAGATCTGCCTTTGGCCAGGGGTTGCCCTGGCAAGAGTCATAGAGCTGCGGGTGGCAGCCTAGAGCAGCTGGTGATTCACCCGCAGATCTATGGTGTGAGGGAGGGGGTGCCAAGCAGGCAGAGTCTGGGCTGCCGCCGCCCCCATTTAAACCCACTGTGGTCGTACAGACCCAGGGGTGGCCCCACTGGAGCAGATCCGGAGGCAGCTACCCCAGGTCTGTTTAAAACCACCCATTATGTAATATGCTGATCAGAGTCAGCGGCATTATGTAGCAGGGTGATCTAGTCCATGCCCCTGCAAATTGCTCCAGGAGCATGCCTCTTGATGATAACATTTTATTTAATTAGATTTTTTTATCCCACCCTATCCTTTAGGCCCAGAGTAGCTTACAATTCTTTAACTTATTAACTGTAACGTTAATAACTAACTAATTAACTCATCTCTTAATCCTCACAACAACCCTTTAAGCTAAGTTAGGCCAAGAGATATGTGACTGGCCCAAGGTCACCCAGTGACTTCATGGCTAAGGTGAGACTTGAACTAGGGCCTCCCCCTACCTGCAGTTCCAAGTACTGAATTCTTAACCACTACACCTCTCTGGCTCATAAAGGAAGGCTAGGCTCTTGGCCTCAGGGACCGCCTCGCCCTCCGCGCCCCGGAACAGCTCCTTCGGTCTGCCGGGGGTGCCTTCTTGGAGGTCCCCCGTGTTAAGCGGGGGGCCACAATGGAGAGGGCATTCTCTGTGGCCTGGCTGCGTCTTTGGAACTCCCTACCGGAGGAAGCTCGCCTGGCCCCAAGCCTTTTGACATTCCGGCGAAGGTGTAAAACCTGGCTGTTCGCCCAGGCCTTTGGGGAGGGGGGAGTGGGTTAGTGGATTTTTTTAATCTCCACTCCCCTATTTATTGTTTAATGTAGCCCGGGCCCTGTTCTTAATATTTGATATTGTATTTTTATATGTTTTAAATTGTTTTATATTGTATGTGGTTTTTAATGCTGGAAGCCGCCCCGAGCTGTGTTCAGGAGGGGCGGGGTATAAATTGAATGAATAAATAAATAAATAACTAAATAAATACTATAAAGAAGGCCAAAGCCCAGTCAGAAGGAGATGAGCCAGGAGGGTGGAAGATGGACTGAAATGCGCCCCCTCCAGGATGAACAGAATATTCAGTGGGTTAGGAAAATACCAGGGGGATTCATTGAATCTACACTAGTCTGAGAGAATGAAATCATGATAGCTCTGTGATTCTTGGGGTGAAAAAGAAGCCCAGGAGAAACCCTGTTTAAAGGAGAAGAACTGCTAGGAAGTTGTAGGCCTAGAAAGTCTTAGCATAGGTGATTGTTAACGGCCAATAGTGGGGACTGGGCAGGGGTTCTATAGGATTTCATAGAGCTTCTGAAAATCTGTGGGTGGGGAGGCTTGACCCTCTATGAGTCACCTGTGGGTCTCAGGTCCTTAGAGGTTGCTCCTGAAGGATTCAGAGTCATCAGGAGAACCCGAGTGTAAGAACAATTAAAGTACTGTGTGACGAGGAAAAACAATGAGGCTTCAAGCAACAGATTCTCCTTGGGTGTTTTCAGACGGACGCAGGGCTGCCCATCTCCAGAGCTGCTCCTGGGGTTTACCTCTGCACCCACCCACTCCCAGCCCCCCACCAGGGTCTGGATCAGATTGGTCCGCTGGGTTCCCTGGCTGGCAGTCCACTCACACAGCAGCCCCACACACACCATAGAGTTTTGGGCTAGAGTGTCTGCAGCATTGTGGGGTTGCCCGGGACAATGGCCAGTTGGAAGTGGAGGAGCAGCATGGGTCCACGCATTAAATGAGCCGCTGCTCCGTTTTGGGCCAGTGCCCCAGATTTGGCTGGCCTGCTCTGCTGGTGGTGCTCTGGGATGTTCTGGAGTACTGCCGGCAGGGCTGCCCCATGGCAGGAGCAGCCTGCTCCGCCTGCACATCTGGCAGGGTATCTTTACACAGACGGGTCACTCAAGGGTGAAGCAGGCTGGTGCGACCAGCACCAGGGCAGCCTATCAGCCTAAAAACACCCGGTGGGTAATTTCAGATGTGACGAGATCACAGTCAACCACCCTGAATCACAGTGGATTCAGGGTGGTGGCTGTGATCCCGTGCACGTCTGTTTGAGCCCCGCCAGATGTTCACGACAATGAATCTCTGGCGGGGGGGTGGTGGGTCAAAGCTAACCACGGTTCTGAGAATGGTGCTGGCCCCAACCCCAGAATCGTGGTTAGCTTGACCACTATCTGTTAGGGGTGGGACATCAGGCAAAATACCGGCTACCGGTTTTACTGGTTACTGGTATACAAAATACCGGGGTTACCGGATTAAAACCAGATTACTGGTGCCGGATTTATTACATTGATTTCAATGGGGAACTGTCCCCATTGAAATCAGTGGAATACCTCCCACCTCCCCCTCCCAGGCTGTGCGGGTGGAAGGAGGGGCACCCTCCCATCCACCCTGCCCAGCCTGGATTTTTTTTTTAAATTTTTTTTTACCCTAAGTCCCTACTAGTGGGGGCTCCGGGCCGCCGCCGGCGACCCAGAGCCCACACCAGCAGGTACTAGGGTGATCCCTGGGGTGGGAGGTGGTTTAACATACACCCCACCCCAGGGATCACCCTCCCTCCCTCCCCACCCAGGGATCGCCTACGTTTGGCGCTCCGGCGGCTTCAGCGCTGGCTGTGGCTGCCGGCTTCAGCGCTTTCTAGGCCTTCTGGGGAAGCCTGAAAGTTCCCCGGAAGGTCTAGAAAACGCTGAAACCAGCAACCACAGCTAGCACTGAAGTCACCCAGAGCGCCGCCGCCCGGAGCACCAAAGGTAGGCGATCCCTGGGAGGGGAGGTAGGGTGATCCCTGGGGTGGGGTGTGTTAAACCACCCCCCACCCCAGGGATTACCCTAGTACCAACAGTACCTACCTGCTGGTGCGGGCTCTGGGTTGCCAACGACGTCCCGGAACCCGCACTAGCAGGGACTTCGGGGAAAAAAATTTTTTGAAAAAAATCCAGGCTTGGCAGGGTGGGTGAGGGGTGGCCTCCCCTTCCACCCACGCAACCTGGACTGGGGAGGGAAAGTGTTTGGGTTTTTTTCTTTTCTTTTTTTGCATTCATTTCAGTGGCCGCAATGTAAAAGATCCAGTACCGGTAATACCCCCTCAAATACCGGATTAATCCAATACTGCCAGTACACCAAAATACCGTCAGTATCGGATACCAGAAGATCCGAACTTCCCACCCCTACTATCTGTGATGAGCCAAAATAACGTCTGTTACCTTGGCCCATCATGGATCATGGCCCTCACTGCGGTATGGGATTGGGCACAGCGGCCACATTGGCTGCTGCGCCCGCCTGTCTTGCTGAGGGCGGGCGGCTAGGGGAGCATGGGGGGCAGGGTCGTGCGGCCCCACGTTGTGCAGCATGGTCCAGCTCCCTCCGACATTCCCCAGCGTGATGGAAGTCGGCAGATCTAAAGGACTGCTGGCTTCATCACTGACTGGGATCCCAGATGTATTCCAGTCCAAGGTTCAGCGTGTTGGGCCTTTGGGCCCAGCACATCTGAAATTACTAGGGGTGGGATACCGGGGAGAATACCGGATGTACCGGTATCGGATCTCCGTGGTACCGGAATTACCAGTATTGGCATACCGGATTTTGAACATTGGCCATGGTACCAGATTTTTTACATTGCGGCTATTGACTTCAATGGCTACAATGTAAAAAATCTGGTACCACGGCCAATGTAAAAAATCCGGTATGCCGGTACAGGTAAAAGTCAGATTTATTGGATTAAGCCGATACACCCAAATACCAGCAATATCAGATCTCAGGAGAACCGGAATTCCCACCCCTAGAAATTACCCAATGTCTCCATGGAATATTATTAAGCCAGCCCTCTAAAGGGAAATGTTTGTCCCATTTCTCAAATTTTGAGAAACCAAGTGTCAGAATGGGGTGGCGCCACCAAGATGGTAACCATGCCCACTCACACCATTATTTATATGAAGTACAAAACTGTACTTGAATAATAGAGAAAATTTCCTGACACACGTAGGTCAAACACATGTTTTTCTAAAATTACCATCATAGTTAATGTCTCAGTTTTCCTGCAGTATACCTGAGGTATGATACGATTTGGGTGAAAAGGAAACATATGGAGTACCAGTGCTGCTAAAATTATTGATATGTGTAGAGAAGTTACCATATTAAAAAGTCAAGGAATTAGTATTGTCCATTATGATAAAGACATCATTGCGTGTAGGAAGGAAAGAGAATAATTAAAACATGTTACACTTTTGTATCTCACGTGTAGAAAAAAATATTGTGCTATTTAAAGACTATAGTATGAATATGTAACTTAGAAAAAACTGGGACAGATTTTTACCCCACATAAATTTGTACAACTCCATGGAAGTCCTAGGATGAAGTGGAGATCAGTGAACCAGCTCTAGTTTACACCATCTGAGGATATCTTGTCCTGCATACTAATTCATATACACAAGTGGCAGAATTATGGCTGTGTTTGACCCCTGGACGTCAGTGTTTATTGTATTTTGCATACTTAACCATATAACGTTAACCTTCTGTCAGTTTATGATCTGTTATAAACAACTAAATTGTTTATATAGTGAAAGCCAAACAGCCAGTATATTCTTTTGTAAGATGCTTAATGCTAGGGACTTGACTCCTCAAATTGCCTGACTTCCAAAAGTATTGCGCACCTATGTCTCCCATTCAAATCAATGAGACCTGCCTAAGCTCAGGATGTCTGAAATTCAAGTGGCTATTAATGAGGTGGTCAGAGTAAGCTTGGCAGTATTAGCTATTACAAAAAAACGGTGTTGTCCTGGACATTCTCTACTAACACCGGTTATCTTAACAGGAGAGTCTCCACTAGGGTGGTACAAGGTGGGTGCATGCCAACCTGCAATAATCACAGGCATTTACAGATTATAGATCATGAAGCTTACATCCAGCAGGCATGCAAGCCTGTATTTTATGTCAGGTCTGGAGGCTCGTTATTACTTTGCTATTAACTTTATACTATATGGGATAGTATCTCAGATTCAGAAGGATCTATCTTTTTGGAATTTATCTGCCTCTGTGGCACAAACAATCAGAGATGATTCTTTAGCAGAAAAATTATCTGTCTTTTATTTGCTTACAAGAAAATATCACAATACCCCATCACAATGCACCCTTAACTGTTTTCTTTGCTCTTCTGCTGGTTCCACAGTATTCTTATAGTGCCAAGTCACATGCACCTCTCTTTTGAATCTATTTTTCTCTCATGTATCCTCTTTGACATGGTTTGCCCAGCACACAGAATACCCAAGCAAATTACAATCAGGTTTGAAGGGGATATGTATCAGAAGTGGTCTAAATGGCTTAAATAATTCCCTGCTGCAATACAAACTGTCTGGGGGCTGACAGAAAACATCTCCCAATCCAAGATTTACTTTTATCACCTGTCAGAGACCCTTGATTCAAGGGCAAGGGAGCAAATCCTCACATGTAGTTGAGGAGTCTTGACCAGCTTAATAAGCCTCTCCTCCCCTCAGCCACAAGGCATCAGGTGTATTGATATCCATGAATTGTGCTCAATACTCCTGACAAATGTTTGATACAGGGGACAAATGACTCTGCGTCTTGAGGATGTCTTGCTACTACTTTAGCCCTCTAATTCTTTTGCTGTGGGGCTGCTTATTCTGTTCTTCATCATCTTGGGTCAGATTCTAACACCATCACTATGCATATTGTCGCGTTTTCTTCAGTGGGATTACTCATTGCATACAGTGCTTCTCAGCTTGAATAAGGGTAGCTAAAAACTGGCATTTTATAGCTTGCTGACAGGGCAAACAGGAAGCACTACCCATAACAGAGTTGGTTTGTTGTTGTCTTTGCTTAATGAAAAAGTCAAGGAACAAAGAAATGCACTCATGGTAAATGAGAAGTATTGGTAATTAGTCTGAAGAGCTGTGAGCAAAATTACCTACTGGCAAAATACACACTTTCTGTTCTCCCACATGTAGCGCATTTGCCACATATGCAAGTTTGGCAAAGATGATCTCCTATAAAAATGTATGGTGATGCTTCCGCACAGAAGTAATTTGACCCCAAAGTGATATTATTTTCTTTGGAAAGCAGTAAAGTAAACCTGTGCACAGCTGATGGACATTTCTGGTTTATGACAAAAAAAAACGTTCATTGCTTGTCAATGAATAAGGAAGAATAAGAGGAATAAGGTTTGCATTTGGTTCTACTTGATTTTCAAAATGTGAGCTCGGCATTTCTGTTGCGCCCCATGGAGTTTGTGCTGATCTAGCTGTTTAGTAGATTTTTCTTGGATACTGACTAGTGTCTAATCAGCTACATAGGGTCTTTAGAATAAAGCCTTAATCCTAGTTGGGCATTATTCTGGTACAGATTTACAGAACAAAGAAATAGATGTGTTTCAAGAGAGAGTGAGTTTTGAAGCTACAATGAAGCTCCCACTCCTTTCTAAACCATAGGCAGGGGCCGCGTCTACCTTATTGTTCTGTAAAGCGCCAGGTACACAGCTGGCGCTATACAAATGCTTATAGTAATAATAATTAATATGTCCTAGCACACTATTCACAAAGGGTCAGAGTTCTAAGTTCCAGTCAAGCTCTTTTTGTTCAGGGTGGGTATCTACTCCTGCCACTTTCATTGTGGCACTGTGACCTTTCTTTCCTATGATTCATATGGAGGTAACAAAGGATTGTTTACTGCAAATCAGGGCCCCTGGTACCCATGGAATAGGCCTAATAGGGGTTTGCAACATTCCTTAAAGTTTGACCCACACTCTCTGGGCATGTGCACAGGACAAACGGGTGAACTGAAGCGGGGAGAAGTCAAGGCTACTCAAATAACAACATCTTACCTATGACCCATTGCAGCCCCTGAGTTCAGCTGGGAGCACTCTCTTGCATGTGCCATCAGTGCAGCAAGTCTTTACAGCAAGGGCACACACAGAGGCATTCTCAATGAATTCTCCACGATTGTGGAATGTCCTTCTTCTGGAGTTTTGCCAGTCTGAGCATTTTCTAAAGGCAATGTAAAAAATTTTGTTTGCCCAAGTGCTTGGCAGGTGGGGATAGGGCTTGAGGAGAGGTATGGGATGGGGGAATTTAAATGTTTTTATTTATGCATATCTATTTCATATATATCTCTAGGGAGGTGGGGAGGGCAAAGGGGCTGGGTTTCAGCTCGGTGAGACTCAGCCATGGACTAGACCCTTCTACTCAGCCAGCTGTTAAGTGCCATAGAGACTGAAGTGTAAGACTGTGGTGATATTTATTTATTATTATTATTTATTTTATTTATTGATGTTCTTTCTGTTCTCGTGTACCTTACCTGGCTTCTCACTACTACCTCTTCTTAAGCTGGATCTTATATTTTGCACTGGCCTGGAAACAGGCATTCGGGTTATTGGGGATGTCGTTATGACACCATTATCATGGTTGGACCATTACCTTCTGAAGACCCAGATCCCTGCCCTCTTTTGCCCCCATCGGGGTGGTGGACTGTTCTGGATGGACCAAAAGATCCCTTACTTCTCCAGCAAAAGATCCCTTACTTCTCCAGCAAAAACATGGGATGCTGACTCCTAATCATGGTAGCCTAAGTCACAAAAGCTGCCCGTCACTTAATAACACTAATATTTGTCTATTGATGTAGCCAGATTAGCTTCTCACGTTTAGTAAAATGACAAAATCGGACCACCACAGGAGTCAGTAGGCGTTCTCTTATATCCTTAAAAAACAAGCACTCTAGGACATAGTGAATCAAATCCTCTACCATGTCAAGGCCACAGGGACACTTCCTTTTCTTGCGAGCATAGCCTAACCTATGGCCTACTGTCATAGCTAAGACAATTTGCTCAAGATGGAACCTAGCAAGATGCAGGCGATGTATAAGCATTAAATCTAGTTGCAGGTATCTCGCCAAACACTCCAGTTTCCAGAAAACATATAGGGGTGCTACTCTATAGGAGGAAAGCTTAGCCAAGTCATTCTGCATTGTTATATCTGCAAGGCGTTAAAATGTCAAATCCTTATCCTCCTTGGGGAAAAATCTAACGTCCCTATTGATTAAATAATTCAAGGTACCAATGGTAAATGCTAACCAAGGGGTCCTACTTCCCATTTGTCTGACCATATTCTCCAGGTAGCACATCTTCACAAGTCGACTAAGAGGAAGAGTCATAAGTCGCAACCAATAGGCCAACAAACATCTAGTCAATACCAGGGACACCAGTTCAAGACCCACCTCTGCTCTCAAAAAGGATGCTGGCAATGACGTAGGAAACTCCAACAGGGACCTAATAAATTTGTTCTGCGGTACCTTAACTTTGTTATTAGCAGAGAAGCTCCAAACTTCAGAGCCATAGGCAATCTGAGATATAACTTTAGCTCTGAAAACCCTAATGGCTGCAGGGACAGCCTGACCAGCATAGGCGTCAAAAAATTTCTTAATGGCCAGCACAGATTGTGACGACTTCAATTTACTGTGGGAAAATATGCTTGTCCCAGGTGATATTAGAGGAAAATGTCACCCCAAGATAAATGTTTTGACAAATGTTTTGACAACTTCAATTCTGTTGCCTTCAATATGCCAGGGATAATTCCTGGTATGGCTACCCCATTTAAGAATCTTAGTCTTTGAGTCATTAATCCATAATTTTCCTAAAGCTGCTAGATGAGTAAATTCAGTCACTGCTCTTTGCAATCCAGTGCATGTGCGTGTAAAAAGAACGGCGTCATCCATATAAAATAATAGACCTACATGGGAAGACAGAAGTTTTGGCAGATGAAAATTAATATTTTGCCTATTTATGATGATGTGATTAATCTATATATTAAATAACGGGTGCTTTCAATTCAATTGACAGGGATTTGCTGTGGACCAAGCTTGCCCTGCTAGGGATCCATCCATTTCTCCTAAGGCTCCTTATTCTTTACCATCAGGATACATGGGCTTGCATAAGATACAGCTGCGCAGGGGAGCTCTCACAGACATTTAAGATTGATATGACATTTTGACCTGGGCTATTGACATAGTGGCACCCAGGTGTCCGTTTCCTTCGCAGTGGCAGCACAGGTCTCCCAGGTATACGGAGATCCTGAGGCTGCTCAAGCGAGAAGGTAGGCAGTTAGAGCACAGGCGGCGCTCGACTCGTGCCAAAGCCGACTGACTGTGGCATAGACTGTTTTTAAGGGACTATGCTGTGGTGGCAGCAAAGAAAGCTTTCTTCACTGCCACCATAGCAGCTGCAAAGTGCTGTCCAGCGGCGGTCTTCTGGGTGGTGAATAGCTTATTAAATCCTAGCTGTCTCTCCCCAGAGTTAAAGGTGTTGGCTGCCCGCTGTGATGACTTTGCCAACTACTTTTCAGATAAAGTCGCCCATACTCCTACTTTGGGTGCAGGGTCAGAGTTTGAGTTTGGTGAGGCCCAGTCTTGTCTGATTTAGTTGGATCAGTTTCAATTAATCTTGCCCACTGATGCAGAGGATGTGGTTGTAGGGGTGCGACTGATCAGTTGTGAATTAGATCCATGCCCGTCCTGGCTGGTGAAAGCCAGCTGGGAGACACGGAGGGTGTTGCTGGCCAGGGTTGTCAATGCCTCTCTTTGGGAGGACAAGGTGCCTGACGGCCTTAAAACTGCAGTTATCTGTCCTCTGCTCAAGAAACCATCTCTTGATGTTGACTCCCCTGCTAGCTATTGCCCTGTTTCTAACCTTACCTTTTTAGGGAAAGTTATTGAATGCTCCAGGAGCATCTTGATGTTTTTGGATTCTTGCACCCATGTCAGTCGGGTTTTCGTCCTGGGCATGTCACTGAGACTGCATTGTGGCCTTGGTTGACGATCGCCACTTGGAAATTGACAGGGGAAAATGTACCCTGTTCATTTTGTTAGATCTGTTGGCGGTCTTTGATATTGTTGATCATGGGGTATTGTTGACATGGCTGGGGGGCCTGGCAGGGGTACACAGGACCACTCTTGAGTGGTTCTGCTCATTCCTGGCTGGGAGAACCCAGAAGATGGTGATGAGTGGTTGCTTGTCATCCTCTCAGGAGCTCCCTTGTGGGGTCCTGCAGGGTTCCATCTTGTCTCCACTCTTGTTCAATGTATATCTGAGGCTCCTGGGTGAGATTGTTTCGAGATTTGGAGTGAAGTGCCATCAATATGTTGATGACATGCAGATCTGTCTCTCCTTTTTATCCAACCCAGGTCCTGCAGTCCTGGTGCTTACCCAGTTCCTGGCTGCTGTTAGGGACTGGATGCGGGCAAGCTGATTGAAGCTGAATCCAGACAAGACCGAGGTGATGATGGTTGGCCGATCGTGCGACCTGGGAAATGTGGGGACTCTGTTATTGATGGGGTTCAGCCTCCCTTGGTCACTCATGTTTGTAGCCTTGGGGTGCTTGTGGATCCACTGCTGCACCTAGAGTGTCAGGTTGTGGCAGTGGCCGGAAGTACCTTTCACCAATTACATCTGGTGAGAAGGCTGTGACTGTTGTTACCAGATTCAGATCTGGCCACCATCATCTATACCTTCGTAACCTCAAGGCTAGACTACTGCAATGTGCTCTATGTGGCGCTGCCCTTGAAGACTGTTTGGAAGCTGCAGTTGGTGCAAAATTTGATGGCCTGCCTTCTTTCGGGGATGGGTCTCCAGGAGCACATTACACCAGTGCTCCAGAGTCTTACTTGCTGTCAGTAGCTTTCCAAGCACAATTCAAGGTGTTGGTTTTAACCTATAAAGCCCTAAATGACTTGGGCACCAGGTATCTGAAAGACTACCTCTTCCCTCATGTCCCCTCGCACCCCCTGAGGTCAGCGGAAGGCACCCTCTTGCAGGTGCTATCTCTTTGAGATGTTTTTACTGCTAGGATGCACAGGGAGGTGTTCTCGGTGGCTGCCCCGCGATTATAGAACTTCCTTCCCCTGGGGGTCAGCCTGAGCCTGTACATCTTCCGGAAACAATGTAAGACCTTTCTATTTGGTCAGAAATTTGGCAGACGCAGGGTTAGGGTTGGATGGGAGTGGGACAGGTGTAGGGGAGGCTTGGGTGGGACATTAAGGGGATTTGTTAATGATGATTTTAATGATCGTTAACATTGTTTTTACGATTGTAAGCCGCCCCGAGTCTCTGCTTGAAGGGCGGCACATAAATTGAACTAAATAAATATATGTTTTGTTTGTTTTAAGCAGATGCCTTGTTGCTCTAAACTATTGCTCCAGGTAGCTATCACCACCAGGCAAGGGAAAGGGTGATATATCTCTCAAACTGTGCTTGCTGCCCTGAAGGAAAGCTTCTCTATTTGGTCAACTCAGAGTCCTGTACAGCAAGGGAGGTACAACATGGAGAAGGGTGGATAAGGCAAGGGAGTGAACAAAGGTCAGTTACTGACTGCAGCATACAGCAGCAGGGTGGCACACAGGTGCAGGACATTTGGTATCGTAGTCTTAGACTGCCCTGATGCTTCACCCCAGGAGCTGTGCACGGGTAGCCATCTCACAGTACACGCTGGGCAAATTAAGTTTCCTGATCCTTAGCAATCAAGTTCCCAGATCCTTCTCATAATGTAAGGTCAGGTTGGAGTTCACCCTTGCACGAACAGAGAGGAGAGTGGTGACAGGAAATGTACTTGGAATCCATGAAAAGAACCCTCATTAAAATATTACTAATCTCTTATTTGAATTATGTGTGCCGTACTCTGATGGAACTGAATGGCAGGCACAGGGGTGCAGACAGGGCACTAGCCTGAGGAGCAACTCCTCACTTAATATATTTTTTTTTGGGGGGGGGGGAAATCCCCCCCCAAAAGGGAGGAAATCCCCTTCCAATGAGCAACTAGGTCACCAGAATTGGAGGTTTGGGTGATTAGGGAGTGGGGGGCAGGGAATTCAGTTACATGGAGGTGTGGGGGGACTCGTTAAATGCTATGGGGGGAAATCTGCACCCCATGGCAGGCATCTGGAATGCCAGTATTGACTGAATAAATCTCATGTGTCGCTGGTACAACTTTTATTTTCAATTTGGGTTACAGTGTATTTAATGCTACAGACTCTTTGCTACACAAAAAGTCATAAACTGAGAACAATGGAATCATTTTTTCTAAGTCATGGGTAATCAATCCACTCATCTGAAGTGGGCAGGGAGAATCTTTAGCGAGGGTAGCTGTGATCTCAGGAAAGGACATGGCAACAGCAGAGCAGCATGAAAGGACAAGGACACTTTAGTCTGTATTGTAGGTACATGACTCTGCCATCCCAGACCCATGGAAATGCAGTTTGTGTCTTTGTTCAAACCTTTCCTTGAACTGTTGAAGATGGTGGCTCACACCATCCATGCAGATCACTGTTTGTATGATCACTTCCATTCACTCATTTCAATCTTGCACTTTGCAAGACATTTATAGGTCAATGTAATAAAGAAAGAAAATTTAATAATATATGTGTTTTTATCCAGATGAGTGACTCGCTTTGTGTTTCCATTTCTCATGTGAACTGCACTTTGACTTTAACGTGCAGTTACATTACTCAGCATTGAATTTAATGTATAATGTAGCCTCTTCCCTTCCCTTTTCCCAATGTAGCCACAAAAAAGTTGAATATAATGCATGCTTAGCACAGTAAGGCTTGTGCTGTTTCATTAAATGATTATTAGGAATAAAGGTGATATTTTAAGAGGATCCATGTTATTTTTAACTTCCATTTAAGCCAATATTTGCAGGAAAGCGTAGAATTTAATTACAGCACACTTTCAGTAATACATAGTTGGTTGGAAGAAGGATGCCTTAAACTTTCTCAGGGTGTGGACCACGATTTACAATAAGGTTTATCTGATTGGGCCATTTCTCCTCCGAACCATACAGGTTTGGTTTTGTGTCATAATAACCAGCATGACCACCACAATTTACAATTCCACAACTTCCAATAGCACCTATGAAAAAAATATATTAGTAAAGTATTTGTATGTTTCTCTGTATTCTATTAAGAAAGGTTCCAGGTTTTTCTCCTCTTTCTTGCAGCAGTGATCTCTATAAAAGGCAAATAAGGTGTGTTTATACTTTAAGTTTCTTTTGGCCATTAGGACTATTTTTATGTTGAAAAGCCTGAGACACTGCAGGGTCTGTCTCGCCATTTCATTCAATGTCTTGCAATGTTAAGAGATTCCTAACACTTACTAATATCAGGCTTGTGATATAATTGTAAGAATCTCAGCTTTCAATTTTTGTTATCGTAAGTTTCTAGTCCTCATGATTTCGGAGAAAAGCTTGACAGCATGAGACAGTGAATGCTAGGGTCTTGGGAGTCTAAAAAGCAAGCAAAAAAGAACTAGGCATGTATTATTCTTCCTTTCCTTCTTGATATTTTTAAGTCAAATGCCTGATACTTCTGTATGTACTCAGTGAACACCATGCACACGCACTGCACATGCTAGGTGTGCACAAACCCATCACACTGACCTTGGATCAGCTCCACAGTCTTGTTTATTCCTACTTTTTTTTAGGATTCTACTCATAAGTAATGGAGATTTTGAATAGGCAATCGAACATCACTTTTCAGAAAAGTAAAATCCTTATTACAGAAGGTTTTACTTTTCTGACAGCACTGCTCATTGATAACATGCATTTTAGTCATTCACTTACCTGTACCTGTTAAATTCTGGTGTACATGCAAAATGTTTCTCCATAATCAAATTAGAAAAAGAAACAAGAGTTCATTGAGGGATACTTGTAGCTGGTAGGATGCATATTTCTGTATGCGGCTGGAAAATACATGAACACAACATAGGTTGCCAAAAAGTACGATACATAATGAGATGTTGCCTGCAGGCAGTCTCTGTCTGGGCAATCCCATGGCAGGTGATAACTGCAAGAAAAACTGAACAATAAAGTCCAGCTGTGCTCTTGCTGCAGGCGTACAGAGCCACCAGAAAAGGGGCATAACCCCAAGTGGCTAGCTACTTTTAAATGGTACTCATTCAAAGATAATACAGATTCTACCTGTTCATGTTGAAAACAGCAGTGTTGGACATAAAGTTACAGGACAGATTCTCTGCTCCTTTGCCACAAGACAGGTTTTTATGAACCAGAATTTGTAAATGTGTGTTGTACCCCACAAAACTGTAGAAATATAACCAATCTATTCTATATTAGTCTTCCTTCCTCCCATTGACATTTCTTGGGAGCATGTTTGATAAGAGTCTTGCCAAGGTAATTTCTATCAGGATCGGGTCCCAAAGAGTAGTCACTTGGGTAATTAGTTCAGTCTTCATTTATATAGTGGCAAACACACCAGTACAGTCCTTCAGTACTGCCTAATGCCAGGTAAAAACTCCTCTGGCCTCCAAGCCCTAACTATCCCCAGGTTCAGCCAGTTCCCAGTCCTCTGGTTGACTACTCACTGCAGGCTTTGCAGGCTTCTCTCTCCAAGCCAGTACTCCAGTCTCATGGCCTCTCTGCTCGCTGTTCCTTCCAGCATAGGTTCAGCACCAGACAGTAGTGCTCCTGGAGCTCCTTACACCATAGCAGCCAGGCACAAACTAACTCTTCTGTCTCAGGTTGCCTCTTACGTAGTCCCAGAGTGGGCATGGCCAGCCCCCACTCTTCGCAGCCTTAAAGGGCCAGTATCTGCCCACTCTGTTCCTTCTCTATTCAGCCTGTTTGCAGCCCAGGCTAACATTCCTTTACAGGGCTGGTTTTGCCAGACACAGCTCCAACATCCCACAGACCTTCCTGGCTGCACCCTCCTACAGTGTTCACTTATTTCTTGCCCAGTCCCGCTGGAGTTCTGCTGTGTCGTGCCTGTAGCGGAGAATACTAACCTGTTAGCTGTGCGGGGCCGGAGCCCAGTGCCAGTGTGGGGGCGGAGCTGTGGAGCTGCGGGAAAGAAAAGTGCCCAGTGAGCCTACAGCCACGCCATAGGCGCACGCGTCGAAGGGCCACGTGCAAAAGGGCGTGTGTCCTTTTGAGTGCCCTTCGGAGTGCCCTGGAGTGCAGTCTCAGAACTCTGACTTAGGTTGAGTTTGTTGTTGTCTCTGTGCTTCAAAATTTTTTCCCTTGCGCTCCTGTTTAGTTATGTCCTCTATTAAGAGGAATAGATCAGACGCTCCGGGTAGTCCAGCCCTTGCCTCCAAAGCAGTTAAGCAAAGAAGGATTGACAGTTTTCTTTGCCATACTCCCACTGGGGAGATCCACTGTGGTGAGTCCACTGATTTTATCATCTACATCTGCTAGTGTTTACGCCTCGCACTCTTTTAGTTCATCTGGCAATGAGGAAGACTCCCTTTTGGTCTCTCCTTATAAAGACTCCCCGTCACTCCCAAATCTTTGTATGGGGGGGTAATCCTAACGCTGGCATACCAGCCAGGAAGAATCTTACTACCTTCTTGACAGATCACGTTTTGCTGACGGCTGATACTTTATGCTATATGTTTACCCATATTAACCAACTACAAGCTACCGTGGATGGCTTCGGCATCCAATTAACAGAGCTTGCTGAGCAAGGGTGGAGAGGCCCTTCAACGTCAATTCCTGTTCGCTCTCTTTCTCCTCACCTCTATGTCCCTCAGCTGGAAACAGATACAGCAAAAACTGGTTTAATCCAGGAACCCCGTCCTCTGTTAAATTTGTTTTCGGAGCAAGCAGATATTCTTGAAATGTTGCCTGATTCTCTTATTTTCACTATTTTGCCCTTTTCTGGTCATCATCCCCGTAGGTGGAATACGCCGTTGGATGTGGCTGAACATCTTAAACTCTTAATGAGAACAATAATAACTAGGCAAGATATTAACTCTGTTCATCACCTGTCTATAGCTAAAGATAAGCAGGTGATTATTGTTGTTTTTTCTGCTCCTTCACGGATTGTGGAAATAATTAAGGATAAAGCTCAGTTGGCAGATAAAGGGCTTTTTCCTTCACAGATTTATACATCCAAACCTGTACAATCTTTTATTCTTGCAGACCCTTGTAGTACCAGTCACTTGCTGACTGGTAGACCTTTCAAGGCAGAGGATCGTGCTCTATCTAATTTGGATCTTGGGAGGGGCACTCACGAAGTGCACTTCCTTAATACTAGGGTTAATCTCTCCCCTCCTCCTGCTAGCACTTTGCCACCTATGGAAGGATCTCTTAAATCTAGAAAACCCCAATCTGAGGCGTTTAGTATGGAAATAGAACCATGCTTAAGCTTTAGACCTAAAGGAGGGACCTCAACATTAAACCCCCTTAAAGGTATGCTCTCTCCCTCAATTCCGAAACAATCTAGGATGTTGGAAAAACTGGAATCACTCTATGGTCAATTGGAAAAACTTAGAGGGAAAAAAACGAAGCCAGAAGGTCCACTTGGCCTTAAATCCTCGTATTAAACCAAGTCAGCACTCTCATGCTGCCCCCCATTTGGGGGAGCAGGGAATTAGAGCTAGTGCTCCCTCAGGGACTGAAGAGTGCTGTTTACCTTCTTGTTCGGTAGCTGGGGGAGTGACCCGGGTGATAGTGGAAAATGTTCCAGTTTACGGAACACACTCGGAATTGATACAAAGTGCCTCTCAGAGATTAGGCCCTGCTGTTACTAGTGGTGAGGAAGCAATAAGCCAACAAGGTGAGGTTTCTTCTCCACTTGAGGGGTTAACTTTATTTTCAACAGTAATCCAGATTTATCCATTAGATAGTGATAAAGTTGCTATTCCATGCACAGGTTCAGTGAGCCCCCGGAGTCAGATCAGTTATTAGGGGCAACAGAGCAAATTACTTTAGACCATTTTATGAGTGAAAGCCAAAGACTAACTGAGAGAACTTTTCCCAGCTATAGCTTGCTTTCCTGGAATATTGCAGGATGGAAAGCCCGTATGTGAGATAATGGGTCTTTTGAATTTCTTAAAAGGTATGATATAATTCTGCTTCAGGAAATGTGACTTCTGGAGAAACCGAGTTTGGTTGATCTGTCGGGATTTAATGTTTATACGGTAGAGGCTTCTGCCTCCGTTAGGCAAGGCAGACCAAATGGTGGTCTGATGCTTTTAACTGTAGCTGCACTTCACATTAAAGTTGTACAAATTGCTTTTAATAAATCTAATTTCGGACTGTATTTGTGTTCATTTTCTTCTGGATTTGACATTTTGGTAGGAATAATTTATATTCCCCCCCAAAATTCTAAATTCTATGATTCGGATATATGGTTAGCAATGAATCAGATAATCTCTAAAGCGGTAAATAAATTCCTTAAAGCATGTCTTCTAATAGGTGGGGATCTTAATGTAAGATCGGGAAACCCATTGATGGGTAATTCTCCCATCCCCTTGGATGATTCCTTTTCATCTTTGCCAATTCCTCTTTGTTGGTCCCAAGATCTTATTGTAAGCTCTGGAATGGAAAACTTGCAAGATCTTATTACTTCCTTTGACCTCGTAACTGTAAATGGCCAGGTGGATGGAGATATTGATGGCCATTTTACTTATCATTCACAGAATGGCTCCAGTGTGATTGACTATTTCCTTCTCTCAGCCCATTTTTTTCAGAATGTCTTGTATCTGACTGTTATCCCTAGGGGCGAAACATTAATATTAAGATGGTGACCCAACATTTCAATATTCCGATTTACGAAAATCGGAGCCTGCTCTTATGCAATCTGGCCCAATGGAAAGACCAGTCAAATGGTCAGAATAGCATACGACAAAATTTATTGAATGGACTAAGCTTCCCCAAACTGTAAATCTTCTTTCAAGTTCGGTAACTAGGTAAAGAGTGTGTAGCTCGGTATGATACAATATTGCAGTCACTTATACCTCTAGTAGTGTTGGACAGAACGTTAAAGAAAAGAGCCCCCATTTGTGACGGGATCTCCAACTGGTTTGATAGGGAGTGTAGGTTGACAAGAGCTAGATTATCCCGGCAGGCCCGTACAGTTAAACGAAATCCTTCTCAGTTGTTGAGAATACAACTTCAAACAATAAGGAAAAGCTACTACGAGCTTTTGTCCCAAAAGAGGTCTGCTTTCCAGTTAAATCAGTGGGCTCTGCTTCTTAAAGCAGCTTCAGCTCAGGATTCCAAGAAATTCTGGGGACTCTTTTGGCAACTATCCTATAAGACTAAGAACTTCTCCCACTTTTCTATTCATCCGTCTCTGTGGGAGAATTTTTATTAGGCATTGTTTGCCTTTCCCCAAAATGCCTCCTTTATTGTAAAAGCAGCTCCTAACAATCGATTTGAGCTTTGGCCCCCAGTAAGTTCAGATGAGATCCTTGACCTCATTGCTCAAACCAAATCTGGGAAGGCACCAGGCCCAGACATGATGCCACCAGAAGTTTTAAAATGCTACCCCCAGTGGTGGGCAAATTTTCTAGTGCCTATCTTTACATCCATTAACAATTCAGAGGTAATTCCTAAGGCGTGGCTAAACAGCATTATCTTGCCTATATACAAAAAAGGGGACCCGGTGCTCCCAAGTAATTTCCGTCCGATTAGTTTATTGAGCACTATTGGCAAATTATATACAAGATTCTTACTCAATAAAGTAAGGAGCTGGTTAGATAATAACAACATCATTGAGCCAGAGCAGGCTGATTCTGTAAAGGCCATTCTACAACTGATCACATCTTGGTACTATCAGCTTTACTACAGAAGTACACTTTACATCATCGAAAGCTTTATCTATGCTTTGTAGACCTGGAAAAGGCCTTCAATTCCATCTCAAGGGAGCATCTTTGGGCTAAGCTCAGTAAAACTACAATGAATCCTCGTTTGTTATTTTTGTTGATTAAGCTCCACAATGATAACAATGGTAACCCGTCAGGTTCCTATTCATCGGGGGGTTAGACAAGGGTGTTTACTTGCCCCAGCATTGTTCAATATATATTTGAACAATGTAGTGGAACACATGAGATCTATTGCCACCCATGCTCCAGTTACAGGCGCTAGGCAAATTTGTATAATGCTTTATGCCGATGATACGGTTATTCTATCTCAGTCTCCAATAGGGCTAAGACGAGCTCTACAACATTATGGTACCTACTGTAAAACCGAATTACTCATGATCAACTATGTCAAAACTAAAGTTTTGATAGTAGCAGCAAAAAAAGTTCATATATTGTACCTGTGGTTTATTGAAGGGAATGCTCTTGAACAGATTAACTCATTCAAATATTTGGGTGTTTTTTTTCTCTTCTGTTTTGAATTGGAATTTACACTATGAGTTAGTAAAGTCTGCAACAGAGAGAATGACAGCGGCTATATTAAGATTCTTTTTCGGCCCAGGAGTGAAATTAGTGCTCCCGGCCCTATGCTTATATAGAGCTAAAGTAATAAGCCAATTTTTATAATCATTCCCAGTATGGGGTTTATTTTTTCTTAATAAGCTGGAGAGTATCCAAAACCCTTTTCTTTGTTCTATTCTAGGGGTACAGCAAGGAACTCCTCAGGCCCTCATAAGAGCTGAGACGCATTCCCAGCCACTATTTGTTGTGGCATTACTATCGATTGTCCACTATTGGTCTAAGGTTGTGCTTTCCCCCTCCAGTTCAAACGCATTATTATATATGTCTGTCCAGAGTGGTCTTTGAGCCGTTGGTCTCAAGCCATTGAACTGGATGTTCAGAAGCTGGGTTTTTCAGTCCCCTTTTTGTTGAATTTGGGCCCGATTCAAACCTGAAAATTACTGAAGAAAAGAATATTGGATCAATCTCTTCAGACAGAAGCCGCGTTAGTGTCCAGTCAGAAGATAGCTCTGTACTATAGGTTGCATGATCCCTCTTCTTTATGTCCCTTTTATCTGTACAATTGAGTTGATCATGAACAAAGAGTTGCATATACTAGGATAAGATTCAATTTATTCCCTTCCGCCCTTGTAGAGGAGCGGTATAATGGAGTGCCTCAGGAACTTCGAATATGTGCCCTCTGTAATTTGGGTGAAATTGACACTGACAAACATATTTTGTTTAAGTGTTCTGCTTATGCCAGCCCAAGGCTTAAATATCTGGAAAATATTATAGTAGATCTTAAAACAGTACATTTTGATTATCTCAGAGTTAAAATATTCAGTCCATTTGTTTCTGAAACTACCTTGGCAGTGGCAAATTTCTGTAAAGCTGCGATTAAAATAAGATCTAGGAGGTTGGACAAAGGGTCTTAAAGAGTGAGGGATCGGGATTTGACATATTAGATGTAGGGGTGTCTTTCAGATGTCCCCTTTGTAGGTCATCACGTTGTGCTTCTGTTAGCAGTTACCGGGCGTTTACGGAGGCTTTGGGAATTTCACTCTGGATACTATGAATGGAAAATACTGTCGGTAGAAGGCCATTTTTGCTGGAGCCTTCCATGATACGTATTATAGTTGCCAATCTGGATATCGGGGTCTTTGGACCAATTTGGCCCAAGGATTTAGCCGTTGTGGGGATTTTGGTTTGGGAGGCTATCGCCTTAGTTCAGGTTGAGACTGAGGTAGAGGTCGCCCTGTAAATTTGTTTGGAGGGTATAGGACTGTGTAGTTTTCTTTGATTACCCTTATCTGGGTCAAACCTTGTCAAATTTTCGATATTCTAGTGTATTTTTGTAAATTGTTGATTATTTTATTTGTGATGCTTCTGTTTTTATTATTATGTTGTATTGGTTTCTTTTGTACGAATATTGCTAAGGCCTTCGGCCGCAATAAACTAAATAAACTAAACTTATTTCTATATGTTAATGAAAATGAAACAGAAAGAAAGAATAAACAAAATCTCCATGTGAAAAAACCATGGAGCACAAGCATTTCCATCTTAAATCCTCTCCTGTTCATAAGAGGCAGGCAGATGGAACTCTTGCACATAACGTACATAGAAAACAGAACCATAGGTACAATACGCTACAAATTTCTGACCTAGTAAACTCTGAAAAGCCATTTCTAACGCAACGTGATAAGTAATTTTGTTAGCTCCCATCTCCTTTTTCAAGCAGGCTGTGCCTTTCAGATGCAGCTCAATTGACAGAGCGGGTAGTCCTTGTTCAAGCTTAAACAAGCACTTAATTACTTTAGAAATAATATCATGGGAAACCAATCTAATAAATGCGGAATAAGCACTTGAAAGAAACACAGGTTGGAAGTGGAAGTAGCACTGGAGACCTGGAAGGAAAGAGGGAAACACTGGAGGCAAATAATTGAAAGGGGCCAAAGATGAGTGGAAGGAGGAGGGGGAAAAAACAGTTTTGTATTCAGAATTGAGAATAAAACTGAGGCTGTCATAATGCATCTGTACAAATCAATGGTGTGACTGCACCTGGAATATTGTGTGCAGTTCTGGTCACCCCACCTCAAAAAAGACATAGCTGAACTAGAAAAGGTACAGAGAAGGGCAATGAGAATGATAAAGTGTATGGAACAGCTTCCGTACAAAGAGAGGCTTGACAAGATGGGTCTCTTCAGCTTAGAGAAGACTGAGAGGGGACATGATAGAGCTTTATAAAATCTTGAGTGGTGTGGAACGAGTAGATAGAGAATGGTTATTTACTCTCTCAAATAGTACTAGAACTAGGGGATACTCCATGAAACTGCTGGCAGATTTAAAACAAATAAAAGGAAGTACTTTTTCACTCTGCATAATCAACTTATGGAATTTGTTGCCAGAGGACATTGTCAAGGCCATTAGTATAGCTGGGTTGAAAAAAGGACTGTGTAAGTTCTTAGAGAGTAGGTCCATTAATGGCTATTAACCAAGTAGCTTACGGGCTAAACTTCTTACTGTTGGGAGCTGGGAGTGAACAACGGGGAATGGATTGCATATTGTTACTGCTGGTTCTTCTCCCATGCAGTCGAGATTGGCCACTGTCACAGGACAGAATGCTGGGCTTGATGGACCATTGGTCTGACTCAGCCTGGCACTATTTGCGTTCTTATGTTCCCCTCCACTTCCGTGTAGCTGTTTTCCACTGCTCTCCATGTCCACCTTCCTCCTTCCATGCTGGCTTTGACACCTAGTTTACTCTTTATCTCTGACTCTTACAACGTTCCCATCCTTGTCCTTGGTGTCTTCAACAACCATGTTGACCCTACTGAAACAGTGACCTCTTGCCTCCTCTCTCTAACCTCTTCTTTTGCCTTCTAGACTCACTCCCCCTACCCATTGCTCTGGTCACTCCTTTGTCCTAATCTTTTCAAAAAGCTGTTCTGTTTCTAATCTGTCCATCGAAGTTCTCCCATGCTCTGAACTTTTCCTTAGTCCACATCTCTCCTTCCGCTCACCCAACCTCTCAGTACTTCTGTGTGACCTTCAGTCTGTCATCTAGACTTTGCCTTCTTTTTCTCCCTCCTTCTTTCATTTATCTCCTTTTCCTTGACTCAGCTGGTGTCTCCCTTTCCTCCTTTTTGAATTCACATGCTACCCTCTCCCACTATCCTATCCATCCTATCAACACTCAGCCCTGGCCAATCCACTATTTCCCTAAATCATCCTCTCCCATATCACTAAATCACATTCTCCCTCCGCCCTATTCCCATTGATGGTGTCATCATCCAGCCTATCCCCATGGCACCCAGTCTAAGATTAATCTTTACATCTTCCTTCTCGTTTACACCTTAGATTCAGTCTTTTGCCAAGGCTGGTCATTTCTCCCCACATAACATTGCTAAAATTGGTCTGTTTCTTACTGCTCTACCAGAGCTCTACTTGACTACTGCAACCTTCTTCTTACTAGCCTTTGCTGGTCTCATTATGACCACCCCCCACGTCTGTCTGCTTTTCACTGCCAAGGTCCTCCACCTTGCCTACTGCTTTGTGATTGTGCTCAACTCTTCCTCCCTACTCTCTGCTGGCTCCTTCTCCTCCTTTCCATCCAGCATGAATACCTTCAAGGGTTTTTTTGTGGCCTTGTTCCTCTAACGTTAGAGCAGGAAATGAGAGATGCATTCATGCCCACCTGGGAACTTCACTCCTCCTCTGCCACCATTCTTGCCCATTCCAAAATCATCTTGTTCTCTAAACCATCTTCTCTCCTTCTCTCATGTTACCCCCTATGCCTGTAACTCCCTCCCTGAACACACATGCTCTCCTCTCTCCCTTCTTCCCTTCAAATTCCCCCTCCCCCCAAAACCTACCTCTTCTGCCAGGCTTTATCTAACTCCTCATCTCTATAGATTGCTCTGTTGTGCTTCTCCTTATATTGTCTCATCCTTCAGGATCCCCCTCCTTGTAACTAAGGCTGTTTTTAAATGAGGTTGCCTCATAATTGAGTTATTTAATTCGTGGTCTGCAAACAATGCGCAACCGCCTTCTATGTGTATGATCCCAGACGTCTGTCTCGTCTAATCCCGCCTTGTGGGATTTTGAAATATCGTGCGAGCAGGTCGCGCAATGGCGACCTGCTCTTTTAAAAGCAGCCTAAGCTAAGTACATGCACTTGTAACTTATCAGCTTTATGAATGCATCCCTGTCAATCCCTATGTGCCCCTCTAATGTATTTCCCCTCCCTTGTTCACCCTCAATTGTAAGCACTTTGGGGCAGGGACTTATCTCTAATTGATGACTGTTTAGTGCCAGGCACATTTTTGGTGCTGCATAAATAAAAATATTTATCCTTGGATAATTTGCTGCTACCACATGATAGTTGGCTTGCACTGAGAGGAACTCAGGGGGTAAAAGGGTGTTGTTTCCAGGGTGGATATGTTTGGGCCTGCCAGACTATTAGCAATTATTGCCCTTGCAAGCAGTTTACCCTGATGTCTTTGGGGGATAATCAGTCCCCTAAGCCACTCCCACACAGTTTCCCAGAGTCCCTTTTGTGACTCATTTCAGCTGCCTCTGGTCACAATGAAAGATTCCAGAACTCAAGCATCATGGGATATGCTCTTACCATCTCACTTACTGCTGACGTATGTAGGGGGGTAAGCAGGAGTTTGTTTTGTCAGGAGAGATGGATCATATAATGGCAATGAAGAACGTTTAGTCCAGGGACAAAATCCCACTCAGTAATTACTGCTTTCAGCCATGACATGTACTTGATTGATTTTTCGTACATGAATATTTTCACATGGAGTGGTGTCAGAGAGTTGTTGGAAGTGTATGTATGTTCACCTCCTCCTACTTTGGTTAGCTTGTGTGGTTTTTTTGTTGTTGTTCTTTTTTTTCTTTTTCTGGTGCAGCTGTGATGTATTTTCTGTCAGGTGAAATTTACACATAGTCTGCTTGACAGGAACAGTTAGCACAAGGATTTGCTAAGGAGAAACTTCCTCATGCAGTGGGAAAGGATTATCATTTTTCTTTTGGCCATGATGGAATTTCCAGACTCTACTAGCAACAGTGGGAACTCACTAATCTGTCACCCTCACTTGCCCTAACCAGCCACAGCAGCTGAACATTACTGATAAGAGCTCCAACAGAAAACTTGGAAATACATTTCCAGTGCAAGGCAAATTTGCATTCTTGTAATTTACCAATGTACAGGTTCAAACAAATAAAATTCACTTAAGTAATAAAATAAAAGTCACTTAAGTGTAACAGAATCTCCTCTCCAGTGGGGTAAGTTGCTGCAGAAACCACTTGTCTGATTCCTTAGGGTTGTACCAACAACCAATGAAGCTAGTGTGATAGGGTTAATTTCTTTAATCAAGCCATGCACAATCATAAATTATGACCCCATCAGGTACATTGCTGGCGCTATATAAAAGCTTATAGTAATAATAATCTCACAGTCCAATCAGTCTTGCCAGACTGTTCTCCTGGTTGCAGTCCAGGGCTCTAAATTTGATGTCTCGGGAATTCTAGACAGTTTCTTCAGTGCCATTTGGGGCAAGTCATATTCCATGATCCAGCTTTTTTTCCTCAGACTTTAACCCCTCTGGCATCCTTAGCATAAAAGGTCTAGAGACACACTGGCAGTATCTCTTCCTTCTCTGTATCTGCTCTCTAGCAACTAAGGCTTGCTTTCACACCACCTTACAAAATCAGGTATTATAATAACTTGATGTGGCTTTTACAATGACCCAAGATCTTGCAGCATAAAGGGGGAATAGTGCATTCACACACTACAAAAAATTGTGGGATTATAATACCCAATTATTATACTGGCCCATTTTGTAAAGTGTGAAAGCAGTCTTAGTTCCTGTGGGTTAATGGAGCTGCTTTGATGACTATCCAAATTTCTTTTGTAGTTGTGCTTCCCACTAAGCTCCCAGTACAACCTGTTGGGCCAAGCCTTCTGTACAGGCTTCTGGGCTTTCTATACAGCCAGACTTGGTTTCACCTCCGCACCCAGGAGAGCTCTGAGCACCTCAACAAGAATGACTTGAGCTCCTTACTTGCTTGGTGGTCTGCAGGAGATTGCCAGGATTCTGGTGTTTGCTGGCTGTACAGCCCCCAAAGGGGGCTGGTCTAAGGTAATGAGCAGGCCCACTTAAAGGGGCTACTGCCTGCTTTGTCACAGTACATAAATACCCTTCAACATGCTTGTGGCCATACTATTTACTCAAAAATATTACTGCCTAAAGGATGGGGAGAAGAACAGGAAAAATGGAGTATAGGATCTCCTTTTTTATTAGGGGAAATTTAGCCATTTCTGCAAATGCTGGGCAATGAGTGTCCTGCATCTAAGGAGGAAGGCAAATGTTTCTTGAGGTAGAAAACGAGGCTACAAGTTTAAATGTCACATCTTCTAACTGTGATTGAAGTTCCTGTACACCTCATCTCTCTTTGGCCCTTTTTACACAGACGCTCTAACACCCATAAAATGGGTGTTACATTTTATTATACATGTTGCAGGGCACCACTGCAGCCAATCACCATGGGCCCCGTGCACGCATGATGCCTCCACCCAGTTCCTCTGGGTGGAGATGGGTGTTGGCCGGTGCATGGGGGAGCATTTCCCTGGGTGGAGATGGGTGGGGGAATCTGTGTAAACGTCATTTTTGGTTGGTGTTGGTGAATGTTTGCTCCCGGTCAACACCCATCTCCGCCCACACCCACCCACGGAGCAATGGACACCACTTATTATATACATGGTGCCCTGCAACATGTATAATAAAATGTAACACCCATTTTATGGGTGTTAGAGTGTCTGTGTAAAAAGGGCCTTTGTTTCCAACTAAGGCCAGGCTCTCTGCCCTAATGAACTGCTGTCTTGGACAGGCTATGCAAGGACAATGAAGAAGAAGCCTAAGTCACATGACAGCAATAAAATGGCAAATCAAGCTTAACCACTTGTCCACTCTGTTAACTACTCTACTGCTTTATAGCAGATAGTTCTCTAATTCATTGGAAAAGTATGTGACCGTTCCTTTTCTAGAGGCTTTTTTAAAAATAATAATTTTAAAAAGGTAGAAGTTGCTCCTGGGGTTCAAGTGACAAGGTATGGGACTGGGAACCTGAATATCTAGAGAGCCTGGCTCATGAGGGAACCATCTATGTGCATATGCAACCATTCTGTTTTTCAGCATTTTCTTTTTAAAATCAAGTGGCTTAGTTACTTCACAAAGTGACAAAACAGTTGAAACGTTTATAGTGTATAGATTAGGAGGGGTTCTCAACCTTTTTCCAATCATGAGCATTGGAGTGACGTAAGTGAGTACTTGGGAGCACTGCCTAATTTGCATGAACGATTTGTATAAATATGCATAGATTGTCTCCTCTATGCAATTCAATTTAATTCAGTTCAGTGGAAATTGAGATAATTAATTTCCCACCCCAATCTGACCCTGCTTCAATTCAGTTCAATTTACTTACTCCACTTACATCAGCAGCTTATGACTGGAGGCCCCAAAATGTGGAAGGAGGCCCCTGCCCTGGAATGGTCACAGTGATATCAGTCAATCAATAATAATTTATTGTTTTAACCATAGGTTATGACAAAATACAAATAAAATATCACAAAAGCAAAAATTTAGTACAAAGTAATAAACGGTGTCAAATAAATTTGGCAAAGCATAGGTCTTGCTCTTAAATGGAGCATGGGCTTGACCCAGCCTAGCCCTTGAAATTAATATTAATATTAAAATAAAATGCAAGGACATAAAAACCCAATAGTGTAAAACACCTAAGTAATAGGTATCCCCTCAACACCCCTAAAAATTAATATTTAAACAAAATTTAAACAAAACTTAATTACATAAAATCCCCAATAACACAGTGATATCAGTGGTGGCATCCCCAGGTGGGCTCCAGCCAGAGCACACAGGCTTAGGTCAGACTCTACTCCCCCAGCAGGGGCAGCAGTGATGCACAGCATTATGTAATTTATTTGTTTATTTCAACCTTCTGTCCCACACCCTCCTGCTCAGACGGCAGCTCGGAGTGGCTCACAGTCCAGATTTAAAAATATACAATATGAATTATCTCAAACGAATAATCTAAAATGACATAAAAACTCATTAAAAGTGCAGAAATAAAAAACCTCCCCTGCCTACTCCCACCCATACCCGTCTCCCTCACCTCAGCTGAGAGACGGCCACGGGAGGGAGATCACTAGCACCACTGATGGAAGCTGCCACAGGCACATGAAATACAGATGGGGAGCTGCCTGTTTATTAGGCTGGATACTCTAAACATGTGATTGGGGCCCGCATGCGGGCTGCACAGACTGAACATAGACGTTAACAGACTATAGTCTCATTTGATTCAATTCAAAGTTCCCCACCTTGTGTATGAATAATAGGGAAAGCCCAAAAAGTGGAGACAGAGGGCACCAGCTCTTCCTTCCAAGTGCATGGGTGAGTGTGACTATTTTTTTTATACCTCCTACTGATTTTAGATCTATTAGATGGATGGAGGTGATATTAAGATCTGATACTACTCACCTCCCGATCCTGCTGGCATTCAAGCTAGATGGCAGGGAGATTATGAACCATCCTGGGCTAGGCGGTGGTACCGTGGGGGGGCATGAGGGCAGATTCAGAAGCTGTAGGAAGGGCCCCAGCGAGCTGGTTGTGGCATTTAAGGATCTAATTAATCAACAGGAGGTTAAGGAGTTTTATTCCCAAACTTGTCCGGATAAATATTCCATCTCGGCCAGTTACGACCAACTTCTTCAGCTGCTGACTCCTATAACCTTCCGGGAAATTCCAATGGCTAAGGGCCCTGGTAGATCTAGGAGTCTCCTCCCCTGGTGGGACGGCTCTTGCTGGAGGGTTCGCTCCAAACTCAGGAGACTAACGAAGAGACTTGGGGCGTGTCCATCAGCCTATTATCGTCACCAGGTTCAGGGGATGAGAAGGCAGTATAGACGGCTGCTTATCCAGAAGAGGGCTGCCTATAGCAAATTCCTTTGGCAGACGTTACACATGGAAGCTTTGAGGAAGGATACGAGGAAATGTTGGCACCTGATTCGCTCCCTGGGCAAGGGAGGGAATGTTGTTCCTATTCCCCAGGTTTCGACGCAGGACTGGGAACTCTTTTATGGTGCCTTGTATGCAACTGCACGAGTGGACGGTGGTGGTATTATCACAGAGCCCTGTAATCGATTTGGTTCCTGGCCTCCAGTCTCCCCCATTGAAATCAAGACACTTATCCAGACTTTAAAACTGGGCAAAGCTCCTGGCCCAGATGGGATCACAGCTCTTTTGCTGAAATCCTTCCCGGACTGGTGGGCAAACCTTCTGGCCCCCCTCTTCTCTGAGGTCAATGAGACAGGTCGGGGTCCTGCCTCTTGGCTTCGGAGTATATTATTGCCTATTTTTAAGAAGGGCGATCCCCATCTGCCAGCAAACTATCACCCAATCAGCCTGCTCAGTGTGATAGGCAAACTGTATGTCAGGTTCCTCCTGGAGAAACTGAGAACCTGGATTGAGGAGACAGGGCAGATCACACCTGAGCAGGCTGGTTTTCGCGTAGGTAGATCAACACTGGATCACGTTCTTTTACTATCGGCATTGATTCAGAAAACTGTGGCCCAGAAGAGTAGGTTGTATCTGGGGTTTATGGACCTGGAGAAGGCATTCGATTCCATCAACAGGGAATGGCTGTGGATAAAGTTGAGAGGTACCTCCATAGAACCAAGGCTTTTGTTCTTGGTAATCCAGTTACATCAGGATAATTTGCTCCAGATCAGATTGGATGAACATGGGTCCCTGTCGGCCCCAATTTTAGTACAAAGAGGGGTCAGACAGGGCTGCTTGCTGGCCCCGGTGCTTTTCAGTGTCTACCTGAATGACTTGGTACCGTTTTTGAACTCGCAGGACACCCATGCCCCAACCGTGGTGCACAGGTGTTTGTTTACCTGTCATGCTTTATGCGGACGATTCCATACTTTTGTCCCACTCTGCGATTGGTCTCAAGAGACAATTGGAGCTGTTTGGGAACTATTGCGCAAGCGAATCGCTGATGGTAAACTACTTTAAGTCCAAAATTCTGGTGATAGGTGCAAAGTCCAGGAAAAGATCACAGTCTTGGTCCATGAAAGGGAGGGCCTTTGAACAGGTTAAGTCCTTGAAGTACCTGGGGGTCATTATTTCAGCCTCTGCCTCTTGGAAAGGTCATTTTGATCAAGTTAAGACCAAGGCCAGGAAGACCGCCAAGGCAGTCTTGAAATTTTATTATGGTCAGGGTGGCCGTGTGGTCGCTGCAGCGCTCTCCTTGTTTAGGGCCAAGGTGCTGGCCCAGGCCCTGTATGCGGCCCTGGTGTGGAGTCGGCCTACCTGAGCAAATTGGAACCTATTCAGAATGGGTTTCTGGCTTCCATTTTGGGTATTCCTCATGGCTCTCCCCAGGTGATTTCTCGCTTGGAAACTGCTTCAGGAGGCTCTTGCCATAAGACAATTGATAAATTATTGGATCAGATTAGTCTCTGCTCCAATGGAGGAAAATACTCTCCTAAATATGGCATTAAAGTGTGGGCTGCTGGACCCATGGCAGGCGCAAGTAAAACAACTAATCTCTTGCCTGGGGTTCTCGCAAGAGGTCCTGAGGGAGGTGGGGGCTAAAGCATTTAAGAGGCTAATACATCAGAGGCTTTGCGACCAATCTTGCCAGATGGAGCAGGCGCTGCTGGCCTCTCAGGCGGTGGCGCCTGGAATTGAAATTTATAACCCACAATCATCGGAACCCAACTACTTTTTTGTTTGGCAGGATTCTGCTAGGTGCATGGCCTTTTCCAAACTGTGGTGCAACTCTTTCCCCTCAGCCTTGGTAGCTGGAAGATTTGGGGGTATCCCCACAGACCAGAGGGTATGTCCCTTGTATGATATGGGCGAAGTAGACACAGTACCCCATATCTTATTGAGATGCCCTATGCTGGAGGGAATTCGTGTAAAATACCTGGGGGGAATCCTCCGGGAGTTAAGCACCAGACCTGATGTCTGGCTGATGCCTAGATTGTTGAGCCCCAATGATAATGGTACAACCCGGGCAGTGGCCAACTTTGCCTTTACTGTCCTGGTTGTAAGAGAATCAATTCTAAGACAGCGAGGCGTCTTGCTCCAGTTCCCTCATTTATCCCGAGACTAGTTATGTGAATATCCAGAGTTTCTGGTCTATTTGGGGGGAAGTATAGTTCTGGGTGGAAGGTAATTCCAACAAGGGGTGGGGGGCACATGTTTTAGCCCTTAGAGCGGCATGCTGGGCAGTGATGTTCTGATAAGGATGGGTAGCTAAACCGACCATTGAGGCTGTCCCCATTGCTAGGAGTCCAACTATATACTAAATACCTCTGCATACAATGGAAAAAGGGGAAACATGTTTTGCTAATGTCTGATTATCTTGGGTTGTTATGATTTAAGTCTACACTCTTGGTTGCCGTGTGTGTGTGTGTGTGTGTGTGCCAGTTGGAGGGTATTTGTTTGAAAACCCTGTGAATACTGTTTAATGATCGGTTGCTTAGGTGAATGGTTTGGTGTTTTTAGCATATTGTTTGTTTATGGTCTGATACTTTTGTATACTGTATTTGTAACAACCTTTCACTCCGTCCAGGGGATGACGTCTCTCTGTTTGAAGCCTAAATGCCACTCATTCTCCACTCTGGACATGGAGAAGGGTTTGTACAGCAAGTTCACAATAGGCATGAATTAACAAGGAGCTTTCCAAGCCGCTTTCCAACCAGCGCTGTAATTGTGCTGTAGGAGGCTTCATTAGGAAAAAGAAGGACCTATGGAGCTAGAAATGGGGAAAAGAGCTTATGATGATGCTTAATCCAAATGTTTAAGAGCCATGAGTCTGGTTTCAGAATACTGTGATTTTAAAAGAACTGTAAATGTTGAATTCTTTTTGTTTGGTTCTCATTTTTTGAACCTGTAGTGAACATTGCAGTCACACTTTCAAGCTTTTCTCCACAATCAGGAGAGATAGAGATGTACACTTTTACGATATGAAACCTGAGATTCACAAGATTTCAGCAGCTAGAACTTAAAGTTAAACACTCAAATAGGGACACACTTCATAAAACTGTGTGAGTTGGCAGCCCTAGCTTAAGCTATAGTATACAAGAGACATGAGTTAATGCCAACCTGGAGTCCCCACAAATTCCTTCCTGACTAGCAGCTGATTTCACTCAGCCTCTTGCTACCCATAGTTGCCCCCAGGTTAAATCTCCCCGCAGCCTTTTTTTCTCCCATTTCCAAGCCCCTACACCTGTTTCCACTGCTCTGGGGAACACTGCAAGGGAAATCCACCAAGCCTTCACAAAAACTGATAATATTCTATGACTGTATGGGAATTATTTGTCTTGAAAAGGAAAGCAGCATGGAGTGAACGAACAATGCTCCTGTAGGCCAGGAGGAGGAAGGGTTTAATATATAAACTGGTGCAGTGTTTACTCCCTCCTTGCAGACAGCTCGCTCTAATGCTACATGAGGTAATATGCAGCAGAGAGTTGTTCTGTGAGTGTCTTGTAGGTATGTTTACCTATTACATTTGACAACAGAAGTTCATATTCTCCATCCTTCTGCATAGATTACAGAATTATCTTGTGGAGTGTAACAAATCTATTTGTTTGGTTAATATCATTAATGCATATCTCACCTTTTTCTATTTTACAGGAGAGAAACCATTCAAATGTGATGAATGTAACTTTGCTTCCACAACCCAGTCACATCTGACACGACATAAGCGTGTTCATACTGGAGAAAAACCCTACAGATGCCCCTGGTGTGATTACAGGTAATGGGTCATTAATAACAATAAGGGGATGTGAGAAGTGTTAAGATGTTCTGATGAGGTTCTTTCAAGTCACCAGGAGTCATTGGGTTGCACAGTACCCTGGAAATTGTACAAAAAAATTCATAAAACTTTTTTTTAAAAGCAAATCTGTACCACTTCATATGCCATGTATGCCTGAAGAATAATGGGGTCAGGAGTCCCCCACCCCTCCCAGCCCCTTCCCACATTGTAGGTTTTTTTAAAAAGAAAATAAATTGTTGTGATTAGTAGAACGTTATTAGGGAGTTCTGGCCCCCATCATTGATAGGGTCTGTCCTGCCCTGGTATCTCAGGTTCGGAGTCTGGGGGTGTTTCTGGACCCACAACTCTGCGTGGATGCCCAGGTGGCGGCCGTGATGAAGGGGGCATTTTGCCAATTACATCTGGTGCGCTGGCTTTGGCCGTATGTCTCAGACTCCGATCTGACCATGATCAGCCATGCTTTTATCACCTCAAGACTGGACTACTGTAACACGCCCTACGTGGGGCTGGTTTGGAGACTGCAGCTGGTGCAGAACATGGCGACTCATTTCGGGGATGGGCCGACTCGAGCACATTACACTGGTGCTTCGCTCTCTGCACTGGCTGCCAATAGTCTTCCAGGCCCAATTCAAAGTGTTGGTGTTGACCTTTAAAGCCCTAAACGGCCTGGGCCCAGCCTGTCTGCAGGATCGCCTCACCCACTGGATACTGGATCGGCCCCTGTGGTTGGCCGGGGTCGCCCTCCTCGAGGTCCCCCAGGTTTCTCGGCTGTCGACTTTGCGGAGGGCGTTCGCTGTGGCCATGCCGCGGCTGTGGAACTCCCTCCCGCCGGAGGTCCGCCTAACCACCAACCTCCCCTCTTTCCGTAGACAATGTAAGACCTGGCTGTTCTGCCAAGCCTTTCCTGAGGGAGATGGCCTGGGTGGGTTGGGTTAGGATGGGGTAGGGGGTAATTTGTTTTATTGTGGGATTTTTAATTGTATTATTGTTGTTTTTAATCTGTTAGCTGCCCCGAGATTCTTTTAGCAGGAGGGGGCAGCACACACATTTTATAATAAATTTTGAGCCCTCTTGGAAAGAATAGGAAAATGAATGCACCATACGCCCAGGCTTATGGGGTCACATTTTCCCCAAACATAATGTAGAATTTTGTCTGTTTTCATAATATGCCATTTTATGTATGTACAGAAAAATTTAATTACAAGTTAATTGGGGGTCAATAACTCCAGTTGCCAACTTAAAGCAAACTTGTATCTTTAGATTCTTTACACAGCAGTTAACGCTTTCATAGTGTGAAGCTTCAATTATGTTTTTGTTTTGTTTTTTACTTGCTAACTTATGTTGGCAAAAATTATCGTATTAGGCTGATGGTGTCATTCAGTCCCACCATTAGTTACTATGGCCCTTTTCACATGAGCCACAGTGAGTGGGGGAGGATGGATGTGTGTTGGCAGCAGGTGGAGGTGGGTGTGTAGCCGTTCCCATGGGCACACACCCATCTCCACCTATCTCCACACACGGAGCAACCAGCATTGGCACGCGCCTGTTGCTCTGTGCGTGAGTGATGGGTAGAGATGGGTGGAGCACGGGAGCGTGCACACACCCCCACCCACTGCCCGCGGTGTTCGCACGGGCACCCACCCATCCCCCGCACCCACTGCGGCATTCACATGGGTGAAACCAGCCTATGACAGCTAGTTATTGAAATGCAAACAAGCTCCTGATAGCTCAGGTTTTTGAAAATGCAGATAAGCTGTCTGCCTGGAGTTATTACCAATTTTATCTTTGTTTGCTTATGAATGGAGAGAACATTGGGATGTTAACACTTGTTAACAGCTAGATGTTACCTTATTTGCATATGAACGTGCTGTCCCAGACCCTGGTGGCTCATAGTAACCACACAAACATTTGTGTTGGACATACATATCTGTACCAAACACAATGAAATTTAATTTGTTTATGCGTCGTATTCAAATCAATCATATTTTTCATCTGTGATGGAATTGAGGTACATCATACCTCATTAGCCGATTAATACAGAAGGCTTTTAAAATTAGAGCAGGGTTAAAACATTGTCTGTGGAGTAGTAATTGAATATTAATATTGAAATATAAACTCTTGTGTAACACAGGGTGAAAACAGCCATGACGCTAACCACACTTTAACCACACTTGGTGGTCATTTATGCATGTTGCAGGGCTGTATCAGGGCTGTATCAGGGCTGTATCAGCCCTGCAACATGCATAAATGACCACCAAGTGTGGTTAAAGTGTGGTTAGCGTCATGGCTGTTTTCACCCACAGTATAAGTTCAGTATAATGAACCCCAATGAGATCAGGGGAAAAGTTTATGTCATGTCACAGTGTTCACTATAATCAGGTTTGGCAATATGTTGTAGCAGAATAATGAAGCAGTGCCGAGTTGAAATTGGATATCATCAGTGAACTTTATTTTAATGAAGATTCCGTTAGACTGATCAAGATTTAAGCAAGAAATGAAAATAAGAAAAGGAACAAAAAGAGAGATGCACTTATCAGCTCAGTACCCTTACCTTCAAAGTGCAGATTGATTCTTATTTTTATGCTTTTCTCAATACACTGTTTCAGGTTTGTTATCGCTGCAAAGAGTGCAGGCTCACACAGCAGGCAGGTCCTGTTGGGGACCAGAGAGGCAGTGTCATTGTATTAGAGTTAATCCTGCTGGAATCCAGTTCATTATATATAATGGGGCTATTTTAAATTTAAAGAAATTATGTTTGAAGTTGGGTTTGTTCTAAACAGGGGGTTTATTATAAGCAGGGTTTGTTATAATGAGGCTTGACTCTAGTTGGGTATTATTTTAAAAAGAAAAACAAATGATGCAAAAACCTTTCAGTGTTCACAATGTAGAGCTAATGCTGAGTGCTTGTTTCACAGCTGCTCAGGTGTCTGTTAATATTCTCTATGGTAGGACTCATGCTCTGCATTGCCTTTTTAGATCAGCTGTAGTTTTGAAATTTTTGTCGGTTGAATTGCAGCCGTGCCACCAGGACAGGTAAAACTCCCCCTTTAAAAGACTTAGCAGTCTGTGTCCATCAAGTACTTCATTCAGATGGAAGCACCTGGGTTTATTTAGTGTTCTGCCAATTATACAGTGTCTGCTACCATTTCTCATTTCGCTTGCCAAACTGGTTGATTAGTTGTAGTTGGAATTACTCAAAATAACAAAGTCTCATAAGATACCTCAGTGAAAGCTGTCCTATGTTGAGGATGTGATGTCTACATGGTTAACCACTGAGAGTCAGAAAAGAGGAAAGTTGAAGTTAGAAGAACACACTTAGCTCAATCCTTGTTGCCTTCATGCATTCCAAAGCAAATTTTAATTACGTGATCAGAAATGGTTTCTCAAATCAATATATGTTTTTTCTGCAACCTTGGTTGTGTAGCATATTATAAAATTGCATACTGTTCATCGTATGCCATGCAGATGGCCTGTGAAAACTTTTGATATGTACTTACAAGTATTTACATACACATTTCTTGGGGGAAATCTAACATGTGTTATTTGAGAATAGTATATGATCATCTAATTAGAGTCCATCCCAGTGCATACACCCAAAGTGACCAACTTTTGTATACTACTTTAACTTTACCATTTCTTGATTATTATTTTTCTTTAGTGTTGAACTATGCAGCTGTAATGTCCTTGTAACAAAGGATTTTAAATGGAATTTCCTCATTCCTTTGTAGAAAGGGGGAAATGGCTAATCAAAAAGCTACACAGTTTTTATCTTGTAAGATGCACACTGAATTAAACAATTAAACCATACAGTCACTGTATGTCAAACCATACAATCACTGAGTGTTCTCGTCATAAGATCTGCATTGAATGAAGTGTGTATAGCTGAAGAGCTTCTTTTGCAATATGCTCTATATATAGACTACACTGAGCATGGCAAGCTGTGCCATGAATAAAGCAAAGGCACCTAGGGAACTCAAACCCATTGATATTGCATTTTAAAGGGACTAATTTCTGGAAACAGCCCTTACTTAAACGAGTAGTCCCATTGGCCTGTTAGGTAATGGAAGAAGGTAACTCGATGAGATTCATTTGAAATCAACAGTAAAAATAAGACTGCTCAAGAGTATTGAGCATGCAGTGAATGATGGAATGGTTCTATTTTTCTCTCTCAGATTTTTACACAAATTGAATACCTTGGCCCGTGGCATCTTAGAAGTAGTGATGGAGGAAAGGCTGCTGCCCAGTATTTTCTTTCACCTGCTCAATTCCCCCAGTTCAGTGAAAAAGATTATGCTCTTTATTCTCTGCAGGATTTACATGCTTGTTATTTATCTACTTGTCTGCCATTCTTCGCCATTTCAAACATCTCTCTATTCTGTCAGTTTTTGAACTGTCCAGGAGTGATCTCAACTTTCTCATCGGAGGCACAGAAAATGTTCTGGCAAACCCCATTACAGTCTTGTTTGGCAATAATTGTTCTGTGTATATGGTATCTTAGGGTGCAGCCACACGAGCCGGGAGGGACCAACCCCACCCCACCCCAACGTGCCCCGGGGCAAGAAATGGCAGCCACCACACTTTGGGGTTAGTGCAGAGAGCAGGACACATATGCACATACCCTGCGAGAAAACCAGGCAGGCCGCTGTCGAATGCCCCATCATGCCTCATGGCGAACTGAGGCGCTGGCCACACAGACACAGACACAGACACAGACACAGACACAGACACAGACACAGCCAGCCAGCCAGCCAGCCCTGTTCCTGCATTATCTTGCCCCTGGCCATAACATGGCCAGATGGAAATGGCAACAGTGGAAGCTCCGTGGCGGACATTGCTGTGGGAGGGCACAAACAATGACCGGGCCCATGAGTTGCGGCACAATACTGTTATTTGGGCAGCCTTATCTCACTTTGGGCAAGGCTACTATGCCCTGCATCCCCAGATTTTTTTTGAGGACGCAGGGTGTAGCAGCCACTTGCCCATCCCACCCTGGGGTAGGGTGAACATCTGATGGCCACTGGGTATGCAATCCCACTGCACCTGGGTTGTACAAACACCAATGAATGCTGCTTGGATTCAGCAGAAGATCTGTTCTGAATTTGGGTAAGATGTGTCTGGCAAGAATAAAGAACTTAGAAGTAGTCACCTGGTGAGGCGGCTTAGCGTTTGTAAGTGGGGACACTATGCTTTGAGTATGGTAATTCTCTCTCTATATATATATTCTCTCTGGTAACATATTTCCATCCTTTTTATTTTACCACTCCCATCTCTTTCTAAGAAACTTAGTTGGTGATCCAACAGGTGGTCCTGTTCAAATGCAGTCAGTAGTAAGCCAACATCTCTGCTTATTAAAGGTATTTTGGGGGAAGGCACTGCCTTTTAGATGAGACATGAAATCAAGGTTTTGACTACTTACAGGCATTAGGCAACCTTCTTTTTTTTTTTAATGTTATTCCCCACACGTGGTGGCAAAATTCAAACTTTGGTAATTATTATTTGGAAGTACTTGTAGAAAAATGGTTGCCATTCAAAGAGGAAGGCTTGCCCACAGCTGTCATAGCTATTTTATATGAAGTGTAGGAGAAAGCTGAATTAAATAACTCTTGGAATATAGAGATTCCCCATCCCTTGTACAGCACTTGTTGCTGATCTCTGGGTGGGGGAAGAAGCCCTGAACTAATTGCGCTCTTCCCCCAACCCCCTGCCCGTGTCCTGTATTCTGGGGATGTGTCAGTGGCCACCCTATTAGTGAGGTTTATTTTGTGTGTAGGAATATTGTTTACTTTTGCTACCACTGTTTATTATCTGAATTCAACAATACATAGGGCTACTATTGTATGTTCAGATTTGGCTAACATGACCTCTGTGTCTAGAGGAAGAGTGTGGTTGCCTTGTTGGTTCCAAAAGTAATACGTGGAGACAAAATAGTTCAGATTCAATCAACTTCTGTTTGTGAGTGTATTGCAGGTTTTTCAGGATACACAGGGTTCTTCCTCAAGCTGGTAACATGTCAGAACTAAAGAATGAGCAGTGCAAGACCAGTATATATATGTAGAAACAATACTGGAGGGCAAGGGGTAAATGTAACATCCTGTGCAAAATAGCCAACGTTAGGGAGGCATGGCTGGGAGAAGTGTAGATGTGTTGGCTGAGCCTGTTAGTATTTCAAAGCAAAATAAGGAAGTAGGAAGCACAGAAGAGGTGTGGGGTGAAAGCAGTCAATGGGGTGGGTGTATTTAGGGTAATGTCACGGGCTTGGGCCGTTCGGTAACCCCTTTCTGCCTCAGGCATGTGGCTGCTAGAAAACTATCCCTCAGGATCAAAGTAGTTGTCCCAACCAGGACTAGGCACAGATCATCATAGCGAACAGCCTCTTCAGGGAGAGCGCCCCTGCGGACACTCATGAAGCCTACTGCCCTAGCGGGCTGGGGGTGCAGAACGGCCCCACGGGAGGAATGGGCCCACGGGAAGGAAACAGGGGGGCAGGCCTTCTCCCCCAGGGAGGAGCTATGTGGGCCGAGGAGTTCACCACAGCTGACTCCGCCCTAAGCTCATGGGATTCCCCCTCCTTCTCCCCACAGTCACCATTGCTTCGCTCACGCTACCATTTGCGCGTGCACACACACACACACACACACACACACACACACACACACACAC
>QEPC01010335.1:1433574-1445533 GCA_003113815.1 Sphenodon punctatus
CACACACACACACACACACACACACACACACACACACACACACACACACACACACACACACACACACACACACACCACTGCTTAATACTATGCCTATAAGTAGGGTCAGTAAGATTCCAGGGCCAGTCTCTCAGCACTGATAACCGGCAGCCCTGTATGCTGCCTGAGCGGCCTTTGTAGGGGAGGCCCTGCCCCCGTAGTCTGCATGCTGGTGTAGGTGTGCTGAGCGTCGGGGTTGGCATGGCAACCCGCTGACGCTCTCCTCTGCGGCCGGTGGAGCCCTGGCAGGGGCGAGGCCTCCAGCCACGCTTGTCTCCCTAGCAACGGGGCCGCGGCCAGCCGCCTCAACCTCGGGTGAGGGAGATCTCCCTGCTGCTGGCACTCCAGCAATCTGTTGCCACCCGGCCAGGTTCCTCCCCCGGAGAGGCAAGCGGCAAGCCCGGGGGCCCGGCCTCCTCCCCCGAGACTGCCACTCCAACCCGCATCCCCCCTGAGCCCTCACAAATAAAGAGTCAAGTCTTTAGAAATAGAGGGGAAACGGAGAATGAAACAATGAACAATATGAACATAAGGAGGTGACTGTTAACAAAGCATCTAAACACAAAGAGGAACACAGCAGGGATGGTTTGGGGGTGAAAGGAGCTATCTACTTTTAAACAGAAGATAGAATTCCCACCCACCCCCCACACCGTTCAACACATTTGTGTTTTCATGCCTTTCAGAAATTGAAGATTTCAAGATTTTTTTCTTAAGACTAGGTTATCATTCAGAGTACATGTGTTCTTGCTAGGGATGAAACGAGAATGGATTTCCATTCTCGCGAGAACGCATGAGATTCTTGAAACCCCGGCAAGATCTTGCTTATTCTCGCAAGGGTTCTTGAGAATCTTGTGATATTTTTGAGAAACCTCAAAAAAACCCTCTCTGCACATCTGTAAAATGGCCGCTGCAGTCATTCTGCACACGTGCGGCCCCTGGTGGCCATTTTGCACACGCACAGAACTTTTTTTTCAGGTTTCTCAAGAATCTGACGAGATTCTGAAAACCCTAAAAATGTTCTGCTTGTCTGTAAAATGGCCACCTGGGGCGGCAAATGTGCAGATTGGCCGCAGGGGCCATTTTGCGCATGCAATATGTTCATATTGTTCATTGGTTTTTTTGCCATGTGAGAATCTTGCCAGAACCGATTGAGACTCAGCTGATTCTCAACCCGTTCTTGAAAATCTCAGTGAGAACCTGGTTCTCACTAAGATTTTTGAGAATTGCGAGGGTGAGTTTCAGCCCTAGTTGTAAGAAAAGTAACAAAAGGCCAGTTAACCTTTGGTGAGAGTTGAGAAACAGAAACTAGTAGACGAATGCATGCAAATTTAAAACGTGTTCTGATTTAAAATGTGGAAAATCTTTAATCTGTGCTGGCACAAATCACTTGTCTTTTTTCATACCAAGAGAAGTTAAAGTGGAATAGACTGTAAAACACTAAGGGGAAAGATTGTTTTAACTGCTTAGAATAGAAAAGAGAAAATATTCTTTATAACTCAGTCAGCAAGGGAAATTCCCTTCTTAACTAGGGAAAGGTTTAAATGGCTGTGATTTGCCCAAGTGAATAATAAACCATTTTCAGATTTTTATCTCGCAAATTATATTATTCTTAATAAAAATGTATTTTCTCAAAAAGAAAACAAGTGTAGTGTTTGATCATATTTACTGATTGATTTGTTTATATAACCCATATGTATGACTATAACTGAGAAATAGTGTAAAACATTATCTTACATTTAGAACAATTTGCATTTTGACCTTGTGATATTTACCTTTACACTTCTAAGCCCATAATACATTAATAACGTTACTTGAATGACAAAAAAAAATCTAATTTTCTGTATCTGACAACATTTTGAAAGTATTACTAATTATTACTTAAGAAATAAGGGGAAAATACAAACAACGCTCAAATAGGTTTGCTTGCATACTTTTTTATATAAATATATAAAGATTTGACATTTCAGCCAGGATATACTTTTTAGTTCAGAGTATTAATATGTCCAGTGACACTTCAAGCTATTTAGGCAGAAACATAGATTCTTCTCCTTAGTGTTTCAAAATATTACAATATGGTTTTTCCCTTATGAATTCAATGTACTCCCATTTAGGGGTGAGGGAAATAACCAAAAAAGCCACTTTTATTCACTATTAATTAATGGTCATCACAATGTTATAGTACAGATATGGTCTCATAGGACCATATCCACCATTTCTCATACAGTCCTTATTTTTTATTATTATTTTAGATGAGTTATGTGGCAAACTTTTTAAATTACATGATGTTGGAGTTGTTTTCCTTTCATAATGGGCACAGTAACAAGACAGGCTTCATAAAACTTGCTAAAAATGATTCCTTGCCTGCAGACATTGAATAATTTCTGCAACTTTATTTTCTAAAACTAAACTTTTCAAGCCTCACTATCTAAAGGGAAGTTTGGTATTTAGGAACCAAGATATCTGTTTGATTTTCAGAAGTTCTGAGGATCTAATGAAATTAATTGGAGCTTCACCTGATCAAAGTCTTTGTAAGGCTCTTATACTCAAAGCACCATAGTGGTACAAGTGCTATTGCTTTGTGGATCTCAGACTGTCAGCCCACTTTTATTTTGATGCATACGGGATAGATTTCAACCTAATTTTAGACATCTGTTTTTGACAATTTTGGGTGGACCCTTATTTGAACTCACTATTTCACATAACTATCATTATTTCTAAGATTATGCATTTCTTAGCATATGGTATATATATATTAGTGGGGTTGACAAAAGGAACCCAACCTTGCTTTTCTAGAACACCCAAGCCTCTCACCAAAGGCAATTGGAGTTCTGGGTCTGACTGAAAGCAGGCTCAGACTTGTGGCATGTACACATTGCCATAAGTTACTGTGACCATGAGATTTCCTGACAGGTATAACATTAACTTACTGTATCTCACCACTGTTCTTTAATTAAAGAGAGAGACACATATTCCACTGGGACACCTCTGCACAGTTTACAATCCACTCTTCCCTTTTTTTCTTAGTACTGCATGTAAGATGAAGGCAGCGCAAAGCAGGGGCTTGACAAAATGTTCTATGGTAATAGATAAGAAATTTAACAAGCTTCACAAAATGAACAGCCAGCCCAGCAAAATCACTTCATTCCATAAATGCAACTTTCTATAAAATATATCACTTGTGAAGGGTGTCTTACAAGACTAAGGATAAATAGCACGCATTTTTAATATAATTATGTAAACTAAAATAAATATTTTACATTTATTATGCATAATAAAATAATTAAACACCACTCTGTAAGGGATTATAGCATCTGAAATTCCAACTACAGAAGGATTCATTGTGTGGATTCAGCAGCAGCAGCAGCATTCTGAGCAAGGGGGAGTGACTCCGTAGGGACCACTTTTCTGTTTTTGGAAAGCATCCCTAGGAATTTCCTATTTCCCTTTTACTTTTTTTTGTATGTTCATTGGCCATAAAATAAGGACCAATGTATAATACTCTCCAAGTTGCACCAAAATTATATGGATGTGTAATGTAGATGTTTCCCATATATGTGCCAAATGGTTGACCTTAACAATTTTCCAAATTTCATAGCTATTCTTAGTATAGCTATGGAATATTGTTACTTTATGGGTGAACTCACATGTAACTCTTCTAAACGCCGATGTCCGTGGGGCCCCAGAAGCTGTATAATCAGCCCCGGATACTAGTATGTGTGAGTTCACACGCTCTCAGTTCCATCCCCACTTTAAACTCTGGTCTGGACGTTTAAAGTCGGGATGGAATTAAGAGCGGGTGAACTCACACGTAACAGTGATCCGGGGCTGATTATACAGCTTCTGGGGCCCGCAGACATCGGCATTTAGAAGTGTTATGTGTTCACCCTGAAACTTGGAATAAGATGCGGAGGCAACAATATTACTTACCTAAAGCAAAAATTGCAAATGCTTGCAAGGGAGACCAATGTAATAGATGAAATGGATGGTAAAATACAGTATTTGTCACTAAGTAACCTTCAGTAAGATGCCACACTATTAATCTGTCTTTACAGAAGACAGAAATGGCATGAAACCACTATTTGGTGATTGTTGGCTAAAGCTAAGTATCAACCAGTTTATATGCTAGCCAAAGCCACAGAAATGTTCATGTAAAGAGGGCAGACTATGACAAAAAGTAAAATTTATTGAACTGTATGAAAGAGCTCTATTGATAAGAGTAATAATGTGTATTTTAATAATACCAAGTGTAAAATTATTCTTACGCACAAGGGCTGATCCAATCCTTGTGAGTAATGCACCTCTAATATGTCACAGAAGTAGCAGTTCCACATATTTTGGTGCCAAACCAACCCATCATCATATTAGAGTACTGTACTTCAGCAACATGTAGCAATGATCCTCATACCTACATCTTGCAATTTTCTTCTGCAACCCTGCTGTAGGCTCCATGGTGGGAGAACCAATAGGCTCGGCAATCTAGAGGCCTTACTCACAAAGAGTATGGTCTTCTGCTCAAATCACTGCTTGTTTTAGGAACAGTCGACCAGTTTTAACAAATTCCCCTTAGGGGCCATGGTTCTAAGACCCAATAGACTGACACTAGCATTGAGGTCTGTAGGATCTGCAACTGTTGCAGGTAAGAGGCAGTCATCCCGTATGAGAATACTTATAGTCTGTGCAGGTGGGTCCTTACACAGAAGCTTTTCCTCCAGTTCCACACAACATGGTTCCAGCACCTTCCTGTCCTTGGTGTTACCTAAATGATCTCAGCTATCTCCATTTCCCCATGAGTTTCTCTTTCCCAATACTCCCTACTGTTTTGGGTGGACCCAATACAGATAAATAGGACATACCTTGTAGTTGAACCCAAGTTTGCAGCCCCATGCCCTCTTCTACCTCTACCACCAGTGTCTGTCCCTGTCATCCCTCCTCCCAGACAGAGCTGGAAAGTTTGCAGAAGCTCCCACACCAGCCTCTTCTGACCTCAACAAGTTCTCCAAGTCTTTGAACATCTTTTTCTTTTCTTAGTCCAAGAGAAGAGTAAATAAACAAAAGAAGTCCCTCAAGATGGATTCCAAAATGTAGCTCATGGATCAGTTCCCTCCTGGACAAAAAGGCCTCATAGTCATCCTCCTCCACCTCCAGAAACTGTCATGTGGAGACCAGGGGATTTGGGGGACCCGGACCCACTAAGCAACAGCTTTTAGTGTTGAGACAATCTCATTTTTCTGTACAGAAATACTCTAAGATCCTTATACTTCCTATAAGCCCATGGTTTTATGGTCAACCTAGAAAAAAGTTCTCTACTTCCTTCCCAGGAACTGATCCACCTGGGATAGCAGATGCTAAAGTGTTTGGGTTCATGATCATGCAGCCATGCACATTAATGGGAACAGTGTCCAAAGGGGGGAGGGTGTGCCAAAAATCTAGGGGGGAGTTTGGGCTTTTTTTCCCCCAGGCACTAGGGTGTGTTAAGCACATGTCAGTCTCTGGGTTGAAGAAGCCCTTGGTTATGAGAATATGCCTTGGCAGAGGAGAAGTTCTTCAATCCATTTCTTCTGTGAGGTAATGTATGTATATCACGCATCTCCTGCTGAGGGCAACTGCTGGAGCTGAACGCACTCAGTAGTACCAGGCCCATGAGAAATACATGAGAATAGATGCTTTTGGGCCAAATTTTGCTAGTTATGCATACGTGACTTTCAGACACTGACATCCTAGGGCAGAAATTAGCCCTTGGTGGAGGAAGCTCGCCTGGCCCCAAGCCTATTGTCATTCCGGCGGTGTTGTAAAACCTGGTTGTTCGCCCAGGCCTTTGGGGGTGGGGGTGGGTTAGGGTTATTGTTTTTTCGCCCCTATCCTGTTTTACTGTTTTAATTTCCGAGGTCCTGTTTTAAACATTTTTATTGTTGATTATTTTAAATTGTTTTATATTGTTTTTATGTATTTATATTGTTGGAAGCTGCCCCGAGCTGTTTACAGAAGGGGCGGGGTACAAATGACAGAAATAAATAAATAAAATAAATATAATGTGGTTCAGCTAAAATGCTTAGTAGCATCTGCTTTAATCTAGTTTGTATATTAGAAACGGTCCGTTGAAAGAAACTGTTGTACACACTTTTAAAATAGGAACATGGCATGGTGAATCATCCAGGCTTTTCTTTAAAAAAATAACACCACACATGCACCACACATACAGTTATGTGTACCTAAATTAAGACTGATAGTTCATATGGTTGGCTTGGAGTAAAAATGTTAAAAACTAGCAAGTAAAACTGCTGATGGGTTGGGACACTAAATGAAAGATGAGTTCAGAAGTAGTAGTTGCTAGAGCCCAGGAGCTGGTGGAATCTGAGGGCATTAAAGTGACAATCCACTTAGTCAGTGGGAGCTGAGTGTGCCAGTTGCATTGCTTGTACAGCACACTCTCCTGGCAAATCACATTGGTAGCAACATCAAAAAAGCCCAGCTTCCTTTTTCTAACCCTCTTCTCCTGGCCACAGGCAAATGTCAGTATGGTGACTGGCTTGAAAAAAACATGTGTGCTTATTGGAAAACATGATTATCCCTTAAAACAGTATGTACGGTACTGAGGACTGCACTTCCTTATGAAGTTGTCCTGTCTGTCAGAAGTGTTTACACAGTGCACATTTCTATGGCTGCTATGTCAGGTTCAGTGATTTTCACTTCTTTTAAAATGAATAGCTTTGTAAATACTTGTACTATTGCTCATACATGCTTAGCCAAATTTCTCACATCCATTTTAACGAGGAAAGAAGTAGCAAGTGTATTTACCCAGTGGCTCCAGCAGTGTTACCAAACCACCACCACCCCCCGCCCGCATCAAATATCACGAGAGATCACACACACAGACACACACAGAATTTTGAGATTGGTTTCAAATAATGAGATCTTTAAAATAGTATTTTACAACGTGGGTGACTGAGTAGGTGGGTGGGGGGCATCTCGTGTGAGCAAGGCCATTGAGAGAGGTGAAGGTCAAATATATAGTAATGAAAAACAATATTACACCCTCCCTTTCACAATGAAATAAATGCCTTTTTCAAGTTTTCTAGATAACAAAGAGTTCCTGTTTTGGTGGAGGTGGGTGTGCGTCTGTGTAACCAGTCATGCACCGTGGTATGCACCCATTCCCCAACCACCCCACACTGCGGCTCCTACTGGCCTGCGTGAAAAGGGCCAATTTTGTTTCTTACCACCACACACAAGTACCACCGTATTTTTCTTCTGACTATTTAATAAGCTACCTACTTAATATTACAATTTACTAGCAGAAATATTATTTTTAGTTCTTAATTTAAAAGGGTAAATTGTAAGTTTAGGGTTTTTTAGATCTAGGATTACTTTTCACTTCAATAAAAAAGAAGCTTAACACCATTTTGCTAAATTCAGAATGCTTGATGAAAGGTATGATACTGTGGCCCTTTTTACGTGGGTGGCACCCATGCTAGAGCGTGGGTGCTGGCCGTGTAAATCCCATGGGTGTGGGTGTGCGTGCTCCTGCGCACATGCATCCCCACGCATGGAGGCACCGGGAAAAACAGAGGTGTCTCTGTGCATGGGGATGGGTGTGCACCGCATCAGAACTCTCCACCAACCCACCGCACATGGACCATGGTGCACCCCACCCTCACACAGCTGTGGCCTGTGTAAAAAGGGCCTATTTTTAGCACAAACTTCATATTTTTTCAAGTACTGTTGGATCATTTATTTATTTTTTTTATTGTTTATATGTATAAGCTATTTTGTTTGTAGCATAACTAAAGCTTAAAATAAGCACTAGGATCACCAATTAATTAGTGCAGCCATTTTGAAAACAAAGGGACCCTCTGGTCTATTGTATCTTAAAGTAGAATCAAAATAAACATGTTTGTTTAGCTTAAGCTTCTTTAGTCCCAAATACAGTCATTATAAAAGGACCACAGCTATCTTTGGGGATGGTCATTCTACAAGGAATTTCTGTGAATGATCCCTTGGGTGGTAGTTAGCCACTGCTGTGACTATTGCAGTAGAAAGACAAGTCTTACCAATGAAAATATACACTATTTATCGGCAGTAGTCTTTTGCAGTATTCCCTAGGCATCTAAGTTGTTATCATGGTTTTTTAATAAAAAAAAACAAAAAACTCTGGCTGATCTTGCAGACTTCTCTTTGTTATACATAGTGTGTATGTATATTGAACTTGATATTGTTTTACAAACTTTGGCAATGAAAAGGGTTTTGAAATCTGAAGTGAATTTGCACTCATTAGAAGGCCTCTTTACTTGGCCATAGTGATATAACGTGGCTATAGTGTAAACAAGAATCAAACCCATAATATATATATTTGTAAAGGCAGACCTTCCAGCTTGTAGAATATGACATAGCTCCATTATCTTCAATGCAGTGGATCCAGGACAACTTACATTAGCGCAAGATCTTCTGCACAATATTTATTTACTGCAATAAATATCTTTTTTTTTTAGAAAGGACCCAAAAGCAAGAGTGCCAGAAAGAGATGTACCCTGGCATAAGGGGGGAAATGTCAGTCGTTCCAAAAACAAAAATTTAAAGGAAAGAGGGAAAGGTGTTCCTGAGGGAAGGACAAGAATTCTAGAGGAGGAAGGTTTGACTTGGTTTCTAAAGAATATAATAAGCTTGTTTATTAGGGATGGGCGAACGCGGTTCGGATGTTCGGAGTTCAGACTGAACTCGGTCTGTTCGGACGTCTGAAGCTAACGTCCAGACTGAACTCTCGAATGACCAAACAGTTCAGTCGTGTTCAGATGAGTTCGGATGAGTTCAGGGGCAGGAAAAACGTCTTTTCAAGACCAAAAATTAGGTTTCGTTTTGGTTTCGATAGTGCTATTTTTGACTGTTCAGCCAACCCGAACTCGGCTGAACCGAACCATCAAACCCGAACTCGGGTTTCGAACCGAACATCCGAACCGCATTCTGTTCACCCATCACTATTGTTTATCTGAAGTTTTAGTTTACGGAGAAAAACAATGCTGCTGCTTCAAGTGGCTCCATCCATTTTTACCTTGGGGAGTGTACCTGTGCAGTCAGGCACTAGATGAAAGGAGTGTGGCCACAGAGTCTCCTCAGTTCCTTCCAATTCCCCATTGGAAGTAGGTGGTAGGAACCCCCTCCCCCCCGTCCCTCCCTTAATAGTCTTCATTTTGTTACTGTTTAGTCTTTAGAGCTATAGCATTGGCTTTGTTTAGACTTACTTTTTTGTACGTTAGTGTAAAAAACCTTGATCTCGAAGACATGACCCCAAAAAGGAAGCTTTAAGCTTTACATTTCCTGCACAGCAATATTCTCAACCAGTAAGTGCCTCGCCTGACTGGGAGAAGGGCATAATCATTCTCTTCCTTTCAATGTATCCCTGTCAGAGGGCCCTGTCAGAGACTCATATCCAAAGCCATGAAGGCCCCATAGATTTTACCTATTAAGATGGGCCTTGTCTAGTTTACCTGAGGTTTAATCAAGATTCCCAAGGACCCAGTGTGCTCAACCTCAGCATCTTCATCAGCAGACAAAGGAAATAAAGGGAAGTTTTCCTCCTCCCAAGCCTTCTAAGACAAACCAAGGTACCTGGTAGCCTATGCAGGCATTGTTAACTTTGGCATCATTCTCAGCATTAGTCAGGACACTCCCTGCTCTTTCTGCCACAACCTAGGCTCTCGTATACTCCTTTACACTGTACTTGAGAGTCATTGGCCCTTTTTACACAGACACTCTTAACACCGATAAAATGGGTGTTACATTTTATTATACATGGTACAGGGCAACACTGCAGTTCTGAAACATGGGCCCTTTTCACACGAGATGCCTCCACCCAGTTTCGCTGGGTGGACATGGGTGGAGGCGTCTGTGTAAACATCGCAGGTGGTGGGTGTAGGTGCGTACGTGCTCCTGTGCAACACCCATCTCACCCACCCATGGAGCAGCGGACTCCAGTGACGATTGCTCCATGGGTGGGTGGTGGGTGGAGATGGGTGTTGCGCGGGAGCACACACGCACCTACACCCACAGCCTGTGGTGGTTACACAGACACCTCCACCCAGCGAAACTGGGTCGAGGCATCTCATGTGAAAAGGGCCCATGTTGCAGGGCTGCAGTATTCCCCTGTACCATGTATAATAAAATGGAACACCTGTTTTATTGGTGTTAGAGTGTCTGTAAAAAGGGCCATTGTTGGTTTCTGAAATGAATTCAGATACATATATTGAAGGGCATAGCCCCCCACCAGTTCCAAGATGACAATTCCCATGAATGTTTGTTGATCTCAGACCCCACATCACTGGCAAGAGATGCAACATTTGGTTCCACAGTTACCTTTCTTGTAAAAGGGATCCCTGGTTACCTCGTTAATGCCCTACACCTCAATGGGACTATCTTGGTGGTTGATGAATAGATTTAAACAGTACACTGGGTTAATATACCTTCACTTCATCATCCTTTCCCATGTCTCTTCAGGGACCACTCTTACTAGATAGCATTACAGGAGAATATTCAAGTATCCAAAGCCCCCGTTGTGGCACTGATGGGAACATCCTCTATGGCTCCTTTTTGAAGGATATTTTTCTGGTATGAAGAAAATGGGTAATCTATGGCTTATTTTAAGTCTACGGAGCCTGAATTGTTCTATATGGCCAAGACCAAGTTCCACATGGCAAGACCATCTTCCATTATTCCTACCCTTCTGCACTGTACTTGGTACATGCCTCTAGGTTTCCAGGACATGTACTACCATATCTCTCAGCATAGATCCAATAGAAAATATCTCAATTTTGTGACAGATTCACATAATTTCCAGTTCAAGATCCTGATCTTCATCCTAGAGACTGCATCAAGGATTTTTACACAATGGCTTGCTCCTTTTGCTGCACCCAGGAAGAAGGAGGTTTTAGTTTTCCCCTATTTCCTGGTAAATTCAGGAAAGAGAAAAAGGACAGTTTCCAAATCCACTACACATTATAGTGACCTCCTTAGCCAGTCTAGGCTTCCTTATTAACATGGGGAAGTTCCATCTCATCCCACCCAAAGAGGACGGGTGTTCATAGCAAACAACTGCTGTTTTGTATCTTTCTCCATCCCAAAGAATAGAATTCCTTATAAGTTTCATGAATCTCATGTTGTCAACCACCAGTATCACCCCAAGATTCAAGCCTCTTTACGATGACTGTTATTTCTCCAAATACTGATCCACTTCAGAAAATAGCTACCTTTCCTACCATTCAACCTTTGATTCTTTTTTGGTTTGCAACACCATCCAAAGTCCTCTAAAGCTTACCTTTCATTCCTCTTGCACTGTACATAGTGACAACAGATGCTTCAATGACAGTTTGAGGAGCCCAGAACCTCGCCATCAGTGGGCTATGGAACAAGTGGGAGATGAGAGTGCTAAATAGGAATTTGGTGGGTCATGAAATCTTTCACCCTAGTTTTCAGGGAAGAACATACAGATAACCAAGGACAATACATCCATGGTGTTGTCAGGTGGGGAGGGGAAAGGGGCGTCGACCCAGGCGGGCCCAGGAGGGGCCTGGTGCCAACCCTCCCACCTACCTAGCAACCCCACGCACAAGCTCAGGCTCCTACTTGGACAAGGTTCTCTCTGGGAATACGTGCCCGTCAGGATAGTGTGTGGGCCGTTCCCTGGGCTTACGCACCTGGAACTTAGGCCCCTATCATCATAGGGCGCTCGGTGAGTAACAGGAGTCTGAGCCACGGGCACCCCGCTCTCTCCAAGCACACAACTCCCACACTCGAGGAGGGACAGGGGTGAACGTGAGGAAGGCGTGCCCGGTAAGGAAGGGACGGGGCCCAGGGAGACAAGGCGGCAGGCGGGGCACCAGTCACACACAGCAAGGGGAATGCTCCAAGGTAGCTCCAGGAAGGGAAGAGAGTT
>QEPC01010335.1:1455577-1476517 GCA_003113815.1 Sphenodon punctatus
TGAAATGAAACTTAAAGCAATCTAAAAATCCTACTCAACACCTGCTGTTCAGGAACAGTGACTAGCTCAGAAGGTGTTGGGAAGTGGGGAGGCAGATAATTAGTTTCGTTTCTTGCAAGCCTCTCCACCCCTGGTGCCTGGAAGTCTGCTCCTCAGTGACTGACACCTCCCTGTAATGTTTGACCTTCCAGTGAACCTTTTTTTGTCACCCGAACTCATCCGAACGCGATCCGAACTGACCGAACTGTTCGGCCATTTTGCCGTTCGGTTTGTTCGGTGGGTTCGGGTACAGGTTCGAGTTCGGTCGTCCGAACAGGCAGAGTTCAGGCCAAACTCCGAACTTCTGAACCGCGTTCGCTCATCCCTATGCAGCACCTCTGTGCGTAAAAGTTCACCAGCACCATAGAGTCGCGCACAGAAATCCTAGAGCATCTGAGCAGTGACTGCTTCCTGCCCCTCTCACTGCTCTCGCTCTCACTAGCGCAGCCTGTTGGGGCTGCCTGCAAGCATATGAAATACATGCAGGGGGCTGCCTTTTATTAAGCTGGACACGCTAAACATGTGATTGGGGGCTGCATGAATTGAACCCGTGCAGCAGGCTATCGTTTCGTTTGTTTTCACCCTTAATCTTGTTTTTCCTTCTGCTAGAGTAAAACAGCCCAGCTGTCACAGGTATTATATTATCGCCCAGCACACTAAAAAGAAAATCTTATTTTTTCTTTTAATAGTCTTTTAAGGTAACACCATTTCCAATACTGTTCCGCAGTGCTATCTTTTTTATATATTTTATCAGTGACATCACTATTAAAAATACTATAAAACTTCTCCTTCTGTTATAAGTCTATAAATATATCAAAAGATTCTAGTGACATCATAAACCACTAGAACATCACTCTAGTGGTTTATTGTGATATCACCAGAACCCCTTAAAATACAGTATTTATAGCTTTATATTTATTGCATGTTCACAATCTCCTTTTATTCCTCTGCAGGCTAATTATAGAATCTCAGTAATGAGTCCATGCAATTCTCTTGACTTTATAAGCTTAATTATGAAACCCTCCACCTCCAGTTTCCTCCAAGCATATCTACCCAAAATTTCTACTCGGCTTTCTCTAGCATTATATTTCAAAAGCTGCTAGATCAAAAAACTTCATATTTTGAAAATTAATCTGTGGATTAGTTCTGTGCAAAAAACTATTTTAATATAGATCCTCTGTGAGGTAAACTACCGCGTGTCCCAGCCCCTGCTAGCAACTCCCCCCCCCCCCACACATACACACCTGAGACTGCTCACTAATGATGCTGTCTTTGCTCAGCATCCCTTCTTCCCTGTAACTGAGCTAAACATTTGTACCTGTGATTTCTCAACTTCATTAATGTCTCCCTGTCTCTCCTATCCCTTGTGTCTCCTACTTTGTCTGTCCTAGATTGCAAGCCCTCTGTTTAGGGACTTGTCTTTAATTATGATTGTACAGGTCTAGGTACATTGCTGTCACTATATAAAATAATAATAATAATAATAATAATAATATAGTTGTCTCCCAAACTGTGTTACTTATTGTGGTTTTCCTAGCATTTGCATGCTATATCATGTCTGTGAAACATTTTCAAACTTTTAAAGGCGTTGTTTATCTTCTTACCTTGTAAAGGCAGTTTTCCAAATCTAAATCGGTTACATGGATGTTTTGCCATAGGAACTATTTCTTTCGGAAAAATAAAAGCACACCGTCACCCATTCAGCTATTCTTTTGCCTGAACTTTCATGTAATTTCTTGTTGTAAGTCCCATCTCTTTTTCCTTCCCTAACTTCCCCCCCCCCCATATGCATGAAAGCAGTAAAATCATTATTTTTCTTTGAACTACTATGAAACGTTACAATGAGACAAAGTTGCTCAGATGATATCCTCTTTTATTGGTTCGACTGCTGTTGGTGAGAACAAGCAAGCTTTTGGGCCACACAGGACCTTTCCTTAGGCATGTAAAAAAGGAAGAACCCGAGTTGTTGAAATAAATTTGCCTTTTTTCATGCTTGAGGGAAGGGCCCTGTCTGGCCTGGAAGCTTGTACACTTACAACAGCAGAAATTGGTCCGATAAAAATGATATCATTTGAATGACTTTGGGTGTAAACAGATGGACGGCAGTTCTGGGGTTGACCGATTCATATAAAACCGCCCATCAGATGTTCAAAGTGAAGCAAGCTGTGGCTGCTCCTGGGCAGTCCCACCGGAACATCTCTGAGCACATCACACAGAGCAGGTTAGCTAAACCCAGGGCGATGGTCAAACATGGAGCTTCTGTCAATCAACATTTAGAAAACAATGTTGTGATTCCTAGGAGCCAGCATGGGTTTGTCAAGAACAGGTCATTGTGGCAGGTCCCGCTCTGTGCACAAGTGTTTGCAGGATCAGGCCCCAAATAGATTGGCACTCACAGGATACAATCCATAAACAATTTATTAACCACATAGTCTCAGGCCAGGCACCAGACCTCTGGCCAGTCAACAATATACAACTAAGCTTAGCCCAACACAGTCCCAGACTATCTCCTCCAACTCACTTCCTGTTCTTCAGGTTTCTTGTTCAGGTCTAGGTCTCCTTCCTTCAGGAACCTCTCCAGGCAGCCTCTCAGGAGATGTGTCCTCCACAACGATCAGGAGCAGACTGCCCCTACTTCCTGAGCTGGCCTTCTTTAGTTCTGGAAGTCATGCCGCAAACTCTTCAACTTCCTGTTGTCGGCCATCTTGTCTCTACATCTAGGCTCATGTGCCATCTTGTGGCTCAGTTCTGCCACAGTCATGTCAGACTAATCTTATTTCCTTTTTTGATCGATTCACTAGTTTAGTAGATCATGGGAATGCCGTGGACGTAGTGTATCTTGATTTTAGCAAAGCATTTGACAAAATCCCCCATGATATCCTTCTCGACAAGCTGGTTAAATACAGGCTAGATGATACTATCGTTAGGTTGATTTACACTTGGTTGAAGAACTGTACCCAAAGAGTGCTCATAAATGGCTCCCCATCTGGAGAGAGCGATCAAGTGGGGTGCCTCAGGGCTCGGTCCTGGGTCCTGTACTGTTCAAAATCTTTATTAATGACTTGGATGAAGGAATAGAGGGGATGCTTATCAGATTTGTAGATGACACAAAACTGGGAGGGATAGCTAATACCTTAGAAGACAGAAAGAAGATTCAAAATGATCTTGACAGGATGGAAAGCTGGGCCAACACTAATAAAATTAAATTCAACAGAGATAAATGTAAATTTCTGCATTTAGTTAAGAAAAATCAAATGCATAAGTATAGGATGGGTGATACCTGGCTTGGCAGCAGTACATGTGAAAACGATCTTGGGGTTGTAGTTGATCACAAGCTGAACATGAGTGTGATACAGCTGCTAAAAAGACTAATGCAATTTTAGGCTGCATTATCAGAAGCATAGTGTTCAGGTCACGTAAAGTAATAGTTGTGAGCCCTCTTAGTCACCAGATAAACAGCTTGCCTCTTTAAAAGCAGTCCTCTGGGCTTCCATATGGAAAGATCTGGAAGCCCAAATGCTCCTATTTTTCTACGACTGTTGGGCCTTTTTGCATCAGCCACTCAGGTCACTCCCTTCGCGAGGCTCTGGCTTCGTCCCCCACAATAGTGACTCGGAGAACTACTCCCCTCTTCTCGACAATCTAAGAAATCCACTGGTCATTCCCTACAGAGTACTCAACTCCCTGAAGTGGTGGTACCACCCAGGTAACATTCTCAAGGGCTTTCCAATCCACCAACCAGATTCAACAATGACGTTAACAACAGACACCTTTTTGGAGGGCTGGGGCACCCACTGCAACAGTCTCACTACCTAGGAGATGGACAACCTTGAAATCAACAATGCATATCAATGTACTTGAACTTCAAGCCATCAGGTTGGCCCTCAAACCTTCAAATCCCACATCACGCGGAAAATGATGCAAGTCACAGCCAACAACTTAACAGCAGCTTACTACTTAAACAGGCAAGAGGGTGCCAGATTGAGAAACCTAACAAATGAATCCCTGCTTCTGTGGTACTGGTGCCTCGGCAATCGAGTCACTCCCATGGCCATTTATCTTCTGGGAGAGATTAATTGCCTTGCAGACCACCTCAGCCGCCACAACGAACAGCGTCACAAGTGGTCTCTGAACACTCAAATATGCCAGAGACTCTTCCAACAGTGGGGGACTCCAAATGTAGACCTTTTCGCGTACTCCTACAACATGAAACTCCCACACTACTGCAGCAGAGCAGGGCGAGCCATGGGATCCATAGTCGACGCATTCGCAATCAAGTGGACAAACCTCTTCGCTTATGCCTTCCCACCCTTTCTGCTGATGACCAAGACAATCTACAAAGCCCACAGAGAGCGAACATGACTCATTCTAACTGCCCCAGATTGGCCCTACCAAACCTGGTATGTCCACCTCACCTCTCTGGTCACAGAGTGATGGCCACTCCCACTCAGATTGGACCTCATCACCCGGAACAACAGCACAGCACTCCACCTGGACCTCAGGTTGCTCCACCTCAAAGCGTGGTATATTCCATGATGTCAGGGCAGGAAGAATTGCCAGAGGGCCTTCAAAGAGTTCTTAATGTCAGAAAGTTTTCCACAAGATCTACTTACACAGCAAAGTGGAAACGTTTCCTCTCTTGGTGTAAAATGTGGGTCGTTAATCCTCAGCATCTTGCACTCTCTACTATTCACATGTATCTTCTGCATCTTAAGGAATCAGGCCTCTCCATCTCATCAGTAAGAGTCCACTTGGCCGCCCTCTTGGCCAGTTTATTCCATCCACAAGGGGGCTCCCTTTTCTCAGAGAAATTAGTGCAGAGATTCCTGAAAGAACGTAACAATTTATATCCTCTGGTAACAGTACTTACTCAATGAGATCTGTCCTTAGTCCTCCTCAGACTGACAAAACCTCCCTTTGAGCCTATGGGATCCATACCAATGCTACAGTTGTCTCAGAAGGTGATCTTGGTAGCAATTACATCAGCATGCCAGGTCAGCAAGCTTGCAGTTTTTCATGCCTCCCCACCTTACTTAGTTTTTTATTCAAGCAAAGTTCAGCTCCGTACTGACCCTTCTTTTATTCCAAAGGTTCTCTCACCTTTCCATGTTAACTAGACTATCTCGTTACCAGTCTTCTTTCCGCATCCACATAGCTTTCCAATAGTACAACCTTGCACACATTGGACATAAAACAAGCTCTTGCTTTCTACTTAGATAGGACCAGGCCTCTCCATAGAGCAGCTTCTCTGTTCATAGCCTTGGGAGGTCCTCATCCGGGATCAAAGTTGTTGTCAGAGTGAATCTCCAGAATCATCATTGCTTGCATGTCGACTGCATACCAACTCGTGGGGAAGCAGGCCCCAGAGGGTTTATGAACCCATTCAACAAGAGCAATGTCAGCAACAACTGCTACATGGCAACATGTCCTGTCTAGGGCACATGTAAAGCTGTGCCCTGGGCATCCTCCGACACCTTCGTGAAACACTCTGATCTATCTGCTCATCAAGACACGTAATTCAGCAAAGCAGTTATATCATCCATTCTTCAATGACTCCACTTCCCTCTGCAGGTAGGACTTTTACTGCTTATATTCTCCTATATGTGATAATCACGGAGCCACTCGAAGAAGAAATAAAGGTTACTTACTGTAACTTAGTTCTTCGAGATGGCTCCGTGGATTCTCACAACCCGCCTGCCATTCTCTCGTTTGAGAAATGTTCTGTGGCTGGGCAGCAAAGGAACTGGATGACTAGGCTCCTTCCCCTCCTTTTATTCTGGGACCTCTTGTGAGAGTTCTGGAGAGGGGAGGAGTAGGAGCATTTGGGCTTCCAGATCTTTCCACATGGAAGCCCAGAGGACTACTTTTAAAGAGATAAACTGTTTATCTGGTGCCTAAGAGGGCTCATACATGATCCCCATTTGTGAGAATCCACGGAGCCATCTTGAAGAACTAAGTTACAGTAAATAACCTTTATTTTTACTCTATTCTGCACTGGTCAGACCTCATCCAGAGTACTGTGTCCAATTCTGGGCACCGTATTTTAAGGAGGACATTGACAAATTGGAACAGGTTCATAGGAGAGCAACAAAGATGGTCAGGGGTCTGGAAACCAAGTCCTGTGAGGAAAGGTTGAAGGAGCTGGATACATTTAGCCTGGAGAAGAGAAGACTAAGGGGAGACATGATAGCTATCTTCAAATATCTGAAGAACTGTCACATAGAAGATGGAGCAGACTTTTTCTCTGTTGTTCCTGAGGGTAGGACTAGAACCCATGGGGTCAAATTACAAGAAAGCAGATTTTGGCTAAACCATAGGAAGAACCTCCTAACAGTAAGAGATGTTTGACTATGGAACAGACTGCCTAGGGAGGTGGTGGGCTTTCATTTGCTGGAGGTTTTCTTTTTTATTATTATTATTATTATTTTATTATTTTCTATATAAATCCATTAAAAAGTTACGTAGTAATACACTTGTATCCAAATCAAAATCAATTTATATACATAGTAATATATTTATATCCAAATGAATCGTATCATCGTAGAAAATTTTAAAGTAAGGTAAACAAAAAAAATAAAATTTTAATCTGGCAATATCTGGGGGAAAGTGTGGTGACACAGCTAACACACCTCCCATATTTAAATTCCCATTTATCTCTATCTCCAGATGATACTAAGCACCAGAACATCTTACTAACGGGGAGGTGCAGCAGCAAGGCTCTCGCACTTCCCGATACCTAAATTTTATTATAATCTGGCATTAAAGCCACAGCAAGAATCCTGAACCTTAAAGAGATGAGTGCAGCAGCACGGCTTACACACTCTGTCATTAGCCAAACACTTATTGAATCCATGTTCAGGGCTTATAGGGCTACCTTACATCCAGAAGGAAAAAAAATAGCGGACCCTCCTCTTTCTCCACCCCCAGGCCAATCCAGCGCATCCAATAGATAACCACAAAATATATCTAACACTTTCACAAAATATACTGCTAAAGAAAAGACCAGGTATCCTCTATAGGTAGTTGGGAGTTTAAGAACAGATAAACAAGGAAACCATTTAGTAACAAAGTTCTCTTCATATTCATTCATCAATATTCTTGTCTTTTCCATTGTAAATATATACCACATTTTGCTGAACCGTTCTTTAATAGTTGGGCCAGATGCAGATTTCCAGTGTCTAAGAATAACTGTTATAGCTGCTATTATTAAGGTCACACAAGTAGATCTATCGATCGATCTATCGATCTATGATGCTTTAGGATGGAGACCTAAAAGTGCAATTTCAAGTCTAAATGGTAGATTCAACCCAGTTATTTCCTTAATATATGTCCAAATCTTAGTCCAAAAAATGTTTACCACCGGGCAATGCCACCAGCAATGGATATAAGAGTCTAACTCCCCACATCCCCTCCAACACAAAGCAGCTCCTGCAGCCTCTCTAAATCTTAATCTTTGAGGAGTCAAATAGTATCTTAAAACAAGTTTGATTTGCAGTTCCTTCAATTCCATAGCCACAGAGCAAGAGTTCATATGAAACCAAATATTATTAGCTTTATATTGATCTAATTCAATTGCCAAATCTCTCTCCCATAAATTTAGACTCTTATGCCTCGTCTTATATTCCATCTGCTGTACCTCTTTATATAATCTAGCAACCAATCCCTTATTATTTGATCGTCTCAACAAAATACATTCTATTGTACTTGCAGGTCTCATAAATTTCCCAATATTGGTTTTAGTTTTAAATACAATCGTTAACTGAGAGTACTGTAGGAAATCTATCTTAATCTAGAGTTTTTCCTCTAGCGCCTGCTGAGTATAGAATTTCATCCCTTTAAAAAATAGTTTCACCCTATCTATACCTATTTTACTTGAAAATAATTTCTTAGATCAGGTGCCAGCCCATGTTGTACAATCTTCCTACACTCTAAAGGTGTAAATTAGCTTTATATAGTTTACTAACATATTTTGTTAATAGAACCCCGTGACAGATTGAGCAGGGCTGTGGTTTGGCGGGGCTTCTCTTATAGCCTCCAGCCAGCCACTTGTTTGCGGGCAGACGCTCCTGGTCCCCACTACCCGGTGCCCCAGCTCTCTGTCTCCTCTAGCTGCACTCCCACGGGGTCGGGCAACCAGGAGTTACAGAGAGGTTAGCTCAGTCCCTTGGGTATGGGAGAAGGATATGGTTTCTCTGGGTAGACAGAGAGTCAGGCTTCCCTGGAGGTCTAAGGGGCATTGGAACACACCACACACTCAACTGTAGTGAAGGAAAACAATTTATTTTAACAAGGTATAAGAAGAACGCCAATTGGGAGGAAAGGTCTGACAAGGCAAAGTTATGACAAGTGTAGGCAACTAAAAGTGCAGGGCAAACACGCAAGCTGGTATTTCCATCAGTTGCCTTCTCTGGCTCTCCCTAAGCTGGGGATACTCACGACCCCTTATCCCTGGGCTGGGTCTTCTCCTTTGTGGCAACCGATCCCCTTGGGTACTGGGATGAAGACAGATAGTGTCCTTTGGGGAGAAGGACTTTTCTACCTTTTCCCAGTCTGAAGCTGGACTTTGCTAGGAGTCTCCTATCTAGATCTTTCTGGGTGTAGACAGGAACTTCCCAGCCCCACTTTTGTCAAAACTGGGCTTGTGAAGTACTCTTGCAGCCCCATTGAGACAAATTTGGATGTGATTGGTACTCATTGTCTTACCTCGACCTGCCCCTCACATTATCACTTCCCCCAACCGATAGGTGGGTTTCCTTTACCTAACTGTGCCCTCCACCCTACACAAAAATATGGCACGTGCCTTAATAGAGAGAACAAAATGATCCTTTCTGCAGGTTACAGCCATTAAAGATTATATAATGCCCTACAATGCCCCAAACATGTATTGTGTCAGCCCCCTGTCTAGTGACAAACCCCTACGTACTTAATTTCTTTTTCAACTTCCAGAAAGGTAGGTTTTCCCTAATTAACCCATAATGGTTTTTATCTTTTGTAAATATTAAAGCATATGATTTCTGATAATTAATTTTATATCCTGATAGCTCACTGAATTCATCGATCAGCATCATGAGGAATGAAATAGCCATAGTCGGATTTGATGTATATAAAAGCATGTCATCAGCAAAAAGATAATTTGTACTCCCCCCTGCCCATCTTGACACCAGTGATATAGGATTCCTGCCATATAGCACATGGTAACACCGCCAAAACAATATTGAATAACAAAGGTGATAAAGGGCATCCCTGACGCGTAGCCCTTGACAAATTGAAATATCTTGTAAACTGACCATTTATTAACAGTCAGGCTTTTGGGCACTTATAAATTACCCGTATCCAGACTACAAAATTACCATAAAAGCCCATTTTCTTTAATACTTCAAACAAGCATATTGGCTCCAGACAATCAAAAGCTTTTTCATTAGCAGCCAAAATCAACAATGCATCTTCCTTTCTTTGTTGTAACACATAAATAATATCAACTGCTTTTCTAATATTGTCTGAGCCCAGCCGACTTGGTATAAATTCCACTTGATCACGGTGGACCAATTTATCTACCATTGTAGTTAACCTATTGGCCAGTACTTTAGTAAATATCTTAAAGTCTACTTTTAATAAAGAAATAGGCCTATAACTTCAACATAGATGTGGATTTTTATCTGGTTTTAATACTAATGTTATTGAAGAATCTTAGAATATATTAGGCATACATCCTGATATTAACATATTGTAAACATTAGTTAGGTAGAGGATAAGTTGTTTCTGAATTTTTTTGAAAAATTCAGCTGGGTACCCATCGGGCACAGCTGCTTTATTTTTATGCATCCTCTTAATCACTGTAGCCACCTCAGTCTCTTTTACTAAAGCATTTAATCTAAAATTCTGGTCCTCTGATTTTGGAATCTCCTCTCTCTCCAAAAACTGCTGCTTTATATTTTTTTCAGATGATGGCTGCGACGTTGTGTAGAAATCCTCATAAAACTTCAGAAACACATCTTGAATTTGATCTGCCTTCACCACTCTTTGTCCCTGTTTATCAGTTACAGATGAAATAATAGACTTTCCTCCTAATACTAACCAATCTGGCCAAGACCTTCCCCATTTCATTACCTTGCTCAAAATAAAATAAGCCTTCTAAGCTGTAATCTTATCTTCTTAACCTCCATATCGTTTATTTCCCCCTTTAACTTATTTATCTCATGTTTTGATTTCTTATCGGGTTTAATGCTATTCAAAATTTCCACTCTATAAACTGCTTTATATCTTTTCTTCTTCATCTTATTTCTGTGTGCTGAGATGGAAATTAACTTTCCTCTATGGACTACTTTGGCAGCTTCCCAAAGAGTCTGGGAGGGAATCCATGGAATTTTTGTTTAAATAAAAAAATTCCCCCAAACTTCTAGAAATTTCCTGAACTATAGAATCATTCTTTAGTAGATTCCTATTCAATTGCTAGTTACTTTGTATCTGGAAACCATCATGTCCCCATTTAAGCTTTGAAATTATAGCATAATGATCAGACAATACCAGGGGCAGTATCTCTGAATTCAGTAATAATTCCAGTATTTTCAATTATAATATGATCAATTTTGGTATAGGAATTATTATGGAAATAGAATGTATAGTCCATTGCAGTGATAGTATAGTCCATTGCAGATAGATAGATATATCAGGCCATTATCCTTAACTAAGTCTCTAATTTCCCTCTGCCATGGCTTCAATACATTCTTTTGTGAATGAACTAAAGCTGATAAGGGGGAATTGAAGTCCCCCTGCATTATTAAATACCCACTAACATTATCCATCACCAGAGGAATATATTTTGAAAATAAATGTTGACCTGATCATTAGGAGCATAGATAGTCACTATCGTAATATTTTGACCTTCCAAAGTACCTGATACTAGAAGAAATCTACCCTCCCTATCTTTAAGAATGTTCCCAACCTCAAATTCCAAACTAGATGAAACCCGATAATGACTCCTGCATTTTTCTTTAATGCACACGATGCAAACATTGTACCCACATTTTGACTATTAAATCTGAAGAGATCTCTTCAAACGTGTCTCTTGAAGACAAAATATATCAACACTTTGTTCACGTATTCATGTTTTAACTCTTTTTCGCTTAAGAGGGGAATTCAGCTCCTTAACGTTTACGGTCATCACCTTAATCGCATTCCATAAGGATTTAGCCATATTAGATACCCTGGTTTCTATCTATCAAATCCAAGAAATTGCAAACAAGATCCCCTCTATTAATCACCCCCAAAATTACAAACAAATCAATATAAGCATTAATACTAGTCCCTCCCTCCACTTTCATAGTATAGGAAAAAATGGGGAAAACAATTATTCCAAAAAAAGAAGTTCAGCATGAATCAAGGGTCCTTATAACTCTGTTAAAAATTTTTTTTAAAAAGGTCAAGCTCTTCAGTTTCACTGAAAATCCTTACTACAAGGCATGCTGGAAATTTTATTTGTGGCTTCCAACCTTTCTCCTTCAGTACAGCCATACATGCATACCACCTCTTGCATTTCAATATAGTTCTATTCCAGGTACAAAATCAGGAAAAAACCTCACACTGCACCGTTGAAACTCAAATTTAAATTTCCTCCTGGCATTCACAAGAAGTTCTTCCTTGTCCCTGTATCATAGACATCTCAAAATTATAGGTCTAGGAGGAGCATCTGGAGGAGGTCTCTGAAGAGGTTTTGTATGAACTCTTTCAATCTTCATTCCATGCAGATGCTCTTGATCTGGGAGTATATTTCTAAGAAGAATCTTAACAAAAGACTCCATATCTCCTTTCTCCAATCCTTCATTTATATCCAAAATACGAATATTATTTCTCCTTGACCCATTTTCCAAGTCCTCACATTTCCTAAGGAGGAATGCTACAGAATATTTCATTTGTATAACATCACCACCCAAAATAAGAGCTTGTTCCTCTACATTAGAAATCCATTGTTCAAGGTGACCCATTTGCTGAGACAGTGGGTGAAAACAGACATGACGCTAACCACCCATTACCCACCCTTGGTGGTTATTTATGCATGTTGCAGGGCTGTATTGGTACCCTATGCAGCCCTGCAACATGCATAAATGACCACCAAGGGTGGTTAAAGGGTGGTTAGCGTCATGTCTGTTTTCACCCAATAATTCCAATTTCCTATTACCATCCTCAACCGCCTGCTTGACCTTAGAGCACTCTTCCAATATTTTGTCACGCTCAGCCTTAGCTTCTATTTTTACTGACCTAATTTCTTGTAAAATCAAAGCTAAACTCATTTGCTCAGATACTTGGTCAGGCTTTCCGGAAATCTCATTCAATTAATCAACGAATCCTACACATTCTTGATCCTTTGAAAAATCCATTGATTCTTGCATATGTTTATGTAAACAAAATTGTGTGATAGGACCTTGATCCATGGTTTTTTTCTCTCCTTTCATGCTTTATTTGAGGCTAAGAGATCTAAAAAGATCTATTTGCAACAAATGTGTCTCTTGAAGAGTAGTCAATATAATAATCCTCCAAATTAATCATTAAAAAGAGTGACTTATCTAGAGGGAGGGACTACAAAAAAAAAGGTTATTGTTTCATGTCCAAGTAAAAATAAACAAAAAACAACAAAAAACTTATCCACACAATACCAAGGGGTGAAAATTCCAGACCGGTTATATAGAGGCTCCAGATGGATGAGCCCCCTGAGTTGACTACAGTCCTGTCTGGAATATCAGCACAGTACTGGGAGTAAGATTTAATCCTCATGCTTCCGGCTTAAGCTTCCTTCCTTGACTGCTCAGGGAGCCCTCAATCATAGTACTCAGCCACAGTTCTAACTCATCAAACCTATGAATCAAATATGGTCCTACCCAGCTTGTCAAGGAAGACGCCGCGGGATCAGCACAAGCGCCTGTACAGCAGCTCCCCCTTTTCTACCACTTTAGAGGATCCCACAATTGAAGAAATAATACAAAATGATAAAATCATAAAGTAAAACCTACACAGTATTCTGAAAATAGAAGCAACAGCTCTTGCAAACAAACGAGGGCCTGGCCCAATGCTCCCCAACCTCCTGGGCCACAGCTGCACTTCTTAGACACGTCGGAGGAAGGAAAACTTTTCCATGTCTGTGCAGAAGAAGGTGCTGCTTATAGACCCTAGTCTGAAGCTGGAGCCTTCTTCAACTTAATGTCCAGGCCTTCAGGGGGTCTCAGCTTCCACAGCAACCACTGCCCTGAATGCCCACGAACAGCCCTGTAAATGGCTGTGCCCTTTGGTGATGTCCTTCAGCCACCACCCAAAGGCCGCTGTCTTCAGGGCAGGTAAGGCAAAATATAGCAACAAATACCTGGACAGGGGTGCGGGGGGAGACAGACACAAGCCTCGGGTGATGGCACTCTAACAGGCTGGTTCCCCCAAGCACAACTCCTCTTCCCCCACCCTGGAGGTTTTCTAACAGACGCTGGATGGCCATCTGTCAGGGATGCGGTAGGTGTGGGTGACTCACTGGGTGACCTTGGACCAGTCACATTATTCTCTCAGCCTAACCTACCTCACAGGGTTGTTGTGAGGATTAAAAGCTGTGTTATATGTAAAGTACCATATATGCTCCAAGTACCATAGCAGGGGGGGAGATATATAGAAATAAAGATTAGCTAGATAGATAAACATTTTATTTTATTTGGCTGCCGCCATAAATAAATGATTATGAACATTTTATTTTTATGTAGTGCCCCCCTGGGCACTTGGAGCTCTTCGCACACACCCTGTTGGGGGAATTATGGTGTGTGCACATGCCCCCATGTAAGGGGTTTGGAATCATGCCCAATATGTGGAATTTTATGATAGTTACATTTACTGTGATCTATGACTGTGGGCACAAACTGGACATAAGTCTTTAGAAATTCCTTTTTATAGATTCATAGATCTTAACGTCAGAAAAACATTGAGAACATAAACACAGGCCATTGCATTTCTGCAAGTTGTTGGCAAAAGGGTAAAACATTTTCTTTAACATCATGGTGTAGATAGAACAGATAGTTTGAAATAATCTGTTGGAATTTATATATTACTCATGCCTGTTTAGTTAAACACCCACTTTGACCTAATTCGGAATGGTACATAAGCACCTAGCTACCATTAAGGATGTCTTTCAACCTTAAAGTTCGGCATGTACTTAAAGTATTGTACCTTGCTGAATCCAGACCTTTAAGAATTCCATTGCTGTGATGCAAAATAGTTTCAAAGGAGTCATCTGGTTTTATAAAAGGTAATTTTTAAAAAAAATATTTATTTTTTTTAGTAAAAGTGGAATATATGTTTTGTTTAGCTGTAAAAGCACAATCAAGGCAACATGATAAGTGAGTCAGTGTTGTAAAAGTAAAACTAATTTTGCCTTCACTCACATGAGCTATAGAAGGAGGAAGCTTTATTGTCCCTGGGAAGGTGATAAGGCAGAGTAATTGTATATTATACTGTCCTGGAACATCTGCCTGAAGACTGTTGGAGCAATTCATCTATCATGGACGATACAGCATGTTTTGTCTTTCTGCTTTAACCCATCCCCACTGCTGGCCTGCACGAAGGTTTTGATAGGGACTGTGCCTGGGCTGGGGCTCACATTAATCAGTCCCCTTGTTCAACACTCCAGCTGACATAATTACAACCTGCGCACAGCAGTTATTCAAGTCGAGTCCTTGTCACTCGTGGTGCGAAACTACACAGCTCAGATCCCGAAGGAGATTGCCTTATCACACAGAACAAGGGCTCACAGGAGTTGAAGAGAATAGAAATGGGAAAATGTCTTCTGGGAGTACTATATATTCCTTTAAAATAAGACATTTGAGAGACTTACAAGGGACAAAGAGAGGCATTGTGTGGGGTCTGAAATGAACAGGTTATTATTTTTAAAAGGATTACACAGGCCATTTTTGTGAAATGGACATGGATTATTAAATAAATTCTGTGGTCCCTGTCTCCTATCATTCAGCGACTCTGCCCTATTAGTTTTCTTCAGAAGTGATAAAATAGTTTTGACTTGTAAAAGGTCTAAGTATCTCTCTGTAGAAATCACCAGAACACAGCTATTAAAACTGCATGTATTATATCAGTAAATTTGGCACATATACATAAGGGAAAATCTGCAAGGATCAGAGTTAAAGGTGAAGAAAGGTGTTTGCGAAAGGGTTTTAAAAAATGAGCAAGTTTCTGCTGGAGTATAGTATAGGAAAGTGAAAGATGAAGCTGGGAAACTGACTTAATATTTTACTGTTTTTTCTTTCCTCTTCTCATGTTAACCCTTTGTAGGATACAGAGTATACCCACAATACTATGCAAACCAGTTATTGTTGAAGTGGTCTTCTCATCCTATCACAAGAATATTTGAATAACGTATGCATGTGATGATTTACATGATTTGAGGCTATAAAACTACCCAACAAACCTCAGTTCTATTGGTACTGCGGTGCAGAAAGCTCTTTCTTACCCCTAGACTTATTTTTTACTTATGAATCTTATTACTTCATATGATTGTCCCAAATTTAAGGTATTGTCTATATGGGCAATCCATGGGCAAGCAGAGGTGCTATGAAAGATAAATAATGGCTTTGGGTCCACTTAAAATTTTACTCCTAACACTTAAGCATATATCTCAGTAAATAATCCTTTATTGGTGGCCCAGTAAGATTTGCAGAGAAATGTGTTTATGTGGTTTATGTATTATGTATTTATATTTCTATTCCATCCTATACCTTAGGCTCAGGGTGGCATAAAATTCTTTAACTTATTAACTGCAATATTAACAACTAACTAATTAACTCAACTCTTAATCTTCACAACAACCCGGTGAGGTAAATTAGGCTGAGAGAACTGTGACTGGCCCAAGATCACCAAGTGAGTTTATGGCTAAGGCGAGTCCAGGTACCAGAAGGTAGGGGTTCCAAGATTATTACACTTTCACATTTTACAGAAAATTACTTCCACACAGCACATTTTTTACTTTTAAACTTAAATACTACACCACATTGACTCTCTAGGGCTCTAGAGTTCAGGGCTAAGGTGAGTCTTGAACTGGGGCTTCCCCTTACCTCCTGGTCCAAGTACTGCATTCTTAACCACTACACCACATTGGCTCTCTGACTACAACTGAAATGAGAATCAATTTGTTTCTCACAAAAAGCTCACAAGAATCTAGAATTGTCACTGAGATCTTGGGACAATCTTGGTAACGGTTCAAAATCTCTGCGAGAATCTCATCAAAATTTACTGTGTACCGTATATTAATTTACTATGTACAGCTTACCGTGTACAGTATTTGTCCCGGTAATGTGCATATGCAAAATGGCTGCCGCAGCTTTTCTACACAAGTACAGCCTTCTTTCAAAATGGTGCTGTTCGCGTCACCACCATTTTGGAACAGGGCAGCCATTTTACACATGCATGTTACCGGGACAAATGCAGTACAAGGTAAATTGGTATATGGTACATAGTAAATCATGGTAAATCAAGAAAAATTCTCAACCGAGAAAGTGTCAAGAACCAGGGTTTTCTTGATTATCAATTCTTGCCAAAAACGAGTCAAGAACTGTGATTCTTGGCGAGAATAGTGAGTAAATCCAGATTGAGTTCAGCCCGGCTGATGACTTATTTTAAGTATTAAGAAGATAGAAAGGTTTGAAGTGAAACTCATTTTTGATTAGCAGAGTTCACACCACTTCTGTGCATTTACTTCCATGTCTGCATAGCATAAAATCGAAAACGAGATAGGGAATCCATCTGAAAATGAGATAGGGAATTTGATTGGGAGAGTGCAGAGTATAAATTAAAGAGGAAATGGAAAAATGAAGAGGAAATTGTGAACACCGGGCACATGTTTGGCCAAAAAATACATATTAAGGGAAAGGCACTTCAGCACAAACCAGCGGATCAAAACCATAACTCTGCTGGATTTACTAGATTGGCAGTTGACCACTTGCATAACCGCTTGGTTATCGGACCAGAAGCATATATGCGAGTTCTGGAAGCAGTGACCCCAGAGCTCCAATGCCACCAGGAGTGGGAACAGCTCAAGGAATGTTATATCTCTGATGTGGTCAATGGCCACCCAATCTGGCGGCCAGCATTGGGCACACCACCTACCCTGAAAGAAAACCTCAAAGCCAATCCCACCGGCAGCGTCTGATACCACCTGCATGTCGGCCTCTAGCAACCGCACCTCCCGCCACAGAGAAATGCTGTTGTAATTTTGGAGGAACGTAAGCCAGACCAGGAGGTCGGCCCTAATACCTTTAGTTATACGCACGTGGTGGTGAGGGGCTGTCAGCCCTGCAGTTGCTCGGCCGAGCCGCGCACAGAAAGCCCGGCCTGGGGCTATTACCCTACATGCAAAATTGAGGTGACTGAGTAAAGTTTGTAAGGCCCTAAGCGTCACTTTCTTGGCAGCCAGAGTGTCTGCGAGCAACTCTCGCAATGTGACCAGCTTGTCGGGGGGGAGGCTGGAAGTGCAGGCCACTGTATCAATGATTATCCCCAAAAAGGAGATCCGTGTCGTGGGACCCTCAGTTTTTTCATCGGCCAATGGGACGCCCAATTCGCCTGCAACTCGAAAAACCACACCCATTAAATGGGCGCACTCCTGGGTACTCGCACACCCTGAGAAGAGATAATTATCGAGATAATGTGATATGGAGGGGAGGCCAGTCTGGGACCTGACCGCCCACTCAAACATAGTGCTGAAACCCTCAAATGCCGTGCAGGAAATGGCGCATCCCATGGGCATGACTTTATTGTAGAAAAACTGGCCGTTAAATGAGAAACCCAGCAGGTCAAAATCCCTCAGGGATACCGGCAGGAGGCGGAAAGCTGACTTTATGTCACACTTCCCCATGAGTGCCCCCTTACCACACGCCCGCACAGTGCGCACTGCAGCATCGAACAATGTGTACTGCACCGAGCACAGCGCAGGGTCAATCCCATCATTCACAGAACTGCCCCTTGGGTAAGACAAATGATGTATCGAGCGGAACTCCCCAGGTGCCTTTTTTGGCACTATCCCCAGCGGGGAGCATCGAAGGGGAGAAAACGGGAGGGAGTCATATGGTCCTGCTACTCTTCCAGCTGTAATTTCCTTCTGTATCTTATTCCACACTACCCCTTCCATTCCCCGTACAGACTTGAGGTTCTTAGCCATCAGGTTAACCCTCGGGCCTGTATACGGGATCTCAGAACCCTCCAAAAAAACCCACCACAAATAGTCAGCGTCGACCCTGTTAGGGTAATGCTACAAAAGGGGGTGGAGGACCTCAAGCTTGATTGGTGTAGGTACCAGATCCAGTGCCCCCTCTTGAACCTCGCGCCTGGTTGGCTTATGCGCTAGACCCAGCGCTACCAACCTGTTGGTGTGACCCACCCACCCCCGTGCCTCTCCTGCTTTGTGCCCCCGTTTGCAGACCTCTGCCTTCCTGAATCGGGGCGCCCCTTATGGCAGGATGAGGCGGGGTGACCACCTCCACAGCTGGAGCAGAAATGTGAGTATTTGCACCAGGAATGAAAACACCCTTTCCCATTGTAAGCCCAGCTCCCCAAAGGTGCTTTTGAAGGCCCTGGGATCACTACTACATTCCCCGTGCGGATGTAAGCAACGGCCAGTGGGGGGGGGCATAGTTTGGGAATGCATATTATAGTCAATAATGTCCTACCATGTGTGGGGGTTAGATGCCGCCCTATGATGAAACATCTCGTCGTATTCGAGCCAGGCTGTCCCCCCAAAATGACTATAGGCCTTCTGGATGGTTGTGGCATATTGGATTAACTGCCAAGCCTTACTCGGGAATTTGTATGCAACCACCCCCATGTAAATATAAAAAGAAGCAGACCATTTCTCCCAAGTCCTGGGTACAAACGGTTTCTTGCACTTGCCCTTTTCCCCTTTGTCAGCCTCCGTGCTCCTGTCCCCCAGCTCTTCCCCGTGTAACAGCATAAAAATGTCGAGGAACTCACCTCTCCAGATTTTCTCCTTGGTTGTCAGCAACAAGTGATCACCGGGCAACGAGATGGGGATGGCGTAGGCGTGCAGACCCGGTGTAAAACCTGGCTGCCCATACGTGACCTGCGCCTCCGCACACGCTGTAGTTGTGTCCCACACAGGGATGGCCGTATTGGCATCTAACGCCAGCACGACCGATTTCTCCCAATACCACTGCAACACCTGTCCCCCAGCCCCAGGATTGTGTCCCGCCTTTGAGCCTGCGACACAGACTCGGGCCTCTGGGTCCTCGCCCCTGGTAATCCCCACACTGGCAACTGCGGGCCCCGCCGCCCCGTCAGTATGGCCCCCAAGCCCCACTAAGACCCCCGGGCCCATGGATCCCACAGTGTCGACGACTGCGGGACCCCTGGACCCCTCACCTTGGCCAATGGGCATCCGTCATCCCAGTCATCTGGGGTGTGTCTGTCGATGCCGCTTGGGTCCCACTCGCCTGGCGTGTGACCGCCTCGGGACCTTCTGACCCGCTTCCAGCGGGCTGGGTTCCTTTCCGGCTCCACCGCTGTTTTGGGGGAGGAGGGGTCCCTGCCGCTTCCCCTGCATTCTGAGCTTGAACCGTCTGCAGCGTGATGGCAATTATCTGCGTGACGTCCTGCATGGTATACCGGGGAGCGCTGTTCTGCTGCCCCTGGCCCCTTTTCACCCCCCTGGTGGCAGGAACACCTGCCTGGGGACACCCGTGTCCCCAGAAGGGGCTGAGGCCCCAGTAACCCGACTAGCCTGGGCCCTAGTGACCCGGGCAGTCTGGGAACCCTTGCCACCCCGAGTGGACTTGGAAGGCGCCATGATGACCCTGCAACTTGTAATGATAAACAGAGAAGGGCTTCGGTTAATGGGCAGGAAGGTGAGTATGTTGCTGCCTTATCATGACGGGCCAACCCCTCTTTAGGGCGCAGTTGAGGGCGCTCCTCACCCCCTCCCCCTGTCAGCCCCTAATGGGGCTTTCAAGTAATCTAGTGCACCAACGGCTTGCCCAGGGAGTTCCACAAGGGGATTCCCCGATACCCCCTGCCATCCCTGCCGGGGCCAATAAAATTGAATGCCCGTGTGGGGATACCCCCTCTCTCCCCTCAGCCGTTGTTGGGGCTTTTTGTTTTGAACTGAACGCCGCCGCTGAGCCCCGCAGTGATGGCGCTCCCTGTGGGGGATCTCCCCCTTTTGCCAGCCCCTGCTGGGGCCTTTAAACCTGGCACGGCAGCCAGGTTTTAAATCCAGCTCCCTGGCAGAGGCCTCAGATGCCACCGCTGACGGGGCCAGTTGAATGCGGCGGCACTCCGCATGGGGGAGTCCCTGCTGGGGCCTTTCTATCTCGTCCCTCCAGGGGCCATTGATTTTTCAAACTTCATGCTGCCGCTCCGCCCCTGTAGCAGCGGCGCTCTGCATGGGGGAATTCCCCCCCCCCTTTGCCCCTCCAGAGGTCATTAAAATTTGAGCTGGGCACGGCCGCTCTGCGGCCGTGGCAGCGCTCCACATGGGGGAATCTCCCCCTTTGCTCCTCCAGGGGCCATTAAAATTTGAACTGGGCACGGCCGCTCTGTGGCAGTGGCGCGCCACGTGGGGGAATCACCCCCCTTTGCCCCTCCAGGGGCCATTAATTTTTAAGCTGGGCGCCGCCGCTCCACGTGGGGAATCCATTCCCTATTTCCAGCCCCTGCTGGGGCCTGGGGCCTTTCTATCTCGCCCCTCCAGGGGCCATTGAGTTTTCAAACTGAGCACCGCCACTCCGCCCCTGCGGCGGTGCTCCGCATGGGGGAATCCCCCCCCTTTGTCCCTCCAGGGGCCATTAACTGTTAAGCTGAGTGCCAGTGCTCTGCGGCAGCAGTGCTCCACGTGGGGAATCCCTCCCCTTATTTCCA
>QEPC01010335.1:1481809-1498216 GCA_003113815.1 Sphenodon punctatus
CCAGGCTGGGCAGGGTGGGTGGGGGGTGTCCCCCCTTCCACCCGCGCAGCCTGGGAGGGGGAGGGGGAGGGACATTTCATTGGTTTCAATGGGGACACAGCGCCCCATTGAAACCAATGAATTAAATCCGGTACCGGTATACCGGATTTAATCCGGGAATCCGGTTTTCCTAGAACCGGTAAATCCGGTAGCCGGTATTGGGCCCGGGGTCCCACCCCTACCATTTAGTGAATTGTTGAGTAAGATGCACGTGCAAGAAGAACCCTGCCCTCAACTAAATCCGTGGAGACAATGATTTTGTAAAGGTGTTGCTACTGGACACCATGATGCAACACAGGGGTAAAGGAGGGCAGAAATTGGCCCTGCAGAATATTTGTTACTGGTGATGATACCTGAGATGGAGCTTGGATTTTATATCTCAGGATACGCTTGCACTGGTGAGCATAAAAAAATAGCATGTCTCATGCGTTTATTTGTAAAATAAGGTTTGTTGGTTTGGTTTGTTGTTTTTCCCATGTGTGTTTGTAAGGCTCAGAGCGATGATACGTATGGGGCATACTGATGTCCCATTTTTGGAGATGAGCCATGCTTTTTGGCACCAAAACGGCAAATAAATATTTCAGAAAATTAATTCTAAAGGTATCTGAGGAGGTGGAATAAGTGAAAGAAGAAAGGTTCTAGCTTCACGGAACAGGGAGCCCTTCCCCCTTACATTTAATGGCTTTAATTTAATTGCTAGATGACCATGGCTAAAAATGGTCATTTAGAGCAACAATGATAGAGAAAACACTGCTTTGGATGTTTATGCAGGCAGCAGAGCAACAGGATATTCCCTCTAGGGAGCTATGTCTGGTACCAGAGTAGCTGAAGGAACTGACACAAAGGGCCAGTTGGAAGAAGTACCATCTGCATCCAGGATTGACAGGCAGCCTTTAGGGTCTGTTTCCATCATTTTCATCTCCAGCAAAGTTAGGAGTCTCTTTTCATCATTCTTTGGCCTGTAGAATCCAGGTCTTTTCACGGCTTCCATCTGTACATTTCTGCTTATAGCACATTTTGTTAATTCCCTAGGATTTGCAAACATACATGGTTTGTACAATGATTTGATCTTAAGTGTAACTTTAGGTCATTACTTAGATAAGAACACTAGAAAAGAATACTTTAATAGATGTGGAAAGGGTGAAGGAAATGTTAGGATCGCTCCCATCCAACTTTAAATAATAGAGGCTCTCTTTGCTCCTGTCTATGGCCAATTCAGCAAGGTACTTAATGAGCACAACTACAAGCTGCTGACTCAATCCTGCTGATATACATATCAGTCTGTATCTGCTTAATTTCAAGAGGGAAAAAAAATGAATTCCTGCAACCCAAGCTCACCCCAGAAGCCACACCCCCACCTCAGAGCTTTTCATAGCAGGGAACTGAACCCTATTTTTATTTATTTCTATGTACATTGTTACCCTGCCCCTCTTGCTACAAGCGACTCAGGGCAGCTCACAATTCATAATTAAAATACAATATACATTTTTAAATATAAAACATATTAAAACTCTAATCATGCACAACACAATAAAACACCCACAGTGCAGAAAAGAAAGACCCCAATTTTACCCCGACATACCCATCCCACCCTCCCTGCCTCCCCCCAGCCAGCACCCCAACTACTGGATCACCCTGTCTCTCTACAGCTGAATATAGGAGAGGCATTCTTGTGAATTAATCTATACCTTGACCAGCACAGGGAGTAGGGCAGGAAAGTCATTAATGTAAGCCAAATAAACCACACAGTTCTTTTTCTGGCTTTTGCTTCAAACCCTGAAATTGACAATATCAGCCTTTTTCTGGTCTTTCACATTTTGGGGTGCGCACTCCTCCTGCGAACACATCCCAGGTTCAGCCTCCCACCCTTAAATTTAATTGCCAGAGGGGAGCCTGACAATTGTGTTTTTTTTAAAATTAGTTTTCTGAGCTGCCTCGAGTCGCCTGTGAAAAAATGAAATGGGGAAAAAAACAAAAACCTCTCCTCCACCCCTCTCAAATTAAGCCCTGGTCTGTCCACTTCCTCCTCTCTCCAAAAATGTCCAGCTCTTGTTCTCAGCAGAGGATTGCACCATTCATGTCAAATTCATGTGTGGCAAAATGCTGAGTATATTACTTAAAGAAACGTTGAGTTGGGTATATTAAAAGGAAAGTGTCCTAGAGGGAAGACAAGAGGGGATGATGTCATCAGAAGGGTAGGGCTAAGCCAATGGAATTAAAGCTAGCAGAAAAGTGTTGGCCAGGAGAAGGCAGTTGGGAGCAGTTAGCCTGCAGTGGTGGTGGGTGTGACAGAGAGAGAAGTAAGGGCAGGTGCCTGGGATAAAGATACGGAGTTATAGAATATCTGTGCCATATTGTAAGTGGATAAAGATTGCCTTGAAGATATCTGAAACTCTATCACTTGTGTTGTAACTGGAACTTTTCTTTAGTCTTAACTTAAGAGCATTCTAGAATTTGTTACCATTCATCTGCTTGAAGTAAAGTACAGTGTGTTTCTCTGTGAAAAACCGCATGCCTAAATCGCCTAACTGTAACATGCACCAGGAGCCTCCTCTAGNTTTTTTTAAACAAAAAGCCAGGCTGGGCAGGGTGGGTGGGGGGTGTCCCCCCTTCCACCCGCGCAGCCTGGGAGGGGGAGGGGGAGGGATATTTCATTGGTTTCAATGGGGACACAGCGCCCCATTGAAACCAATGAATTAAATCCGGTACCGGTATACCGGATTTAATCCGGGAATCCGGTTTTCCTAGAACCGGTAAATCCGGTAGCCGGTATTGGGCCCGGGGTCCCACCCCTACCATTTAGTGAATTGTTGAGTAAGATGCACGTGCAAGAAGAACCCTGCCCTCAACTAAATCCGTGGAGACAATGATTTTGTAAAGGTGTTGCTACTGGACACCATGATGCAACACAGGGGTAAAGGAGGGCAGAAATTGGCCCTGCAGAATATTTGTTACTGGTGATGATACCTGAGATGGAGCTTGGATTTTATATCTCAGGATACGCTTGCACTGGTGAGCATAAAAAAATAGCATGTCTCATGCGTTTATTTGTAAAATAAGGTTTGTTGGTTTGGTTTGTTGTTTTTCCCATGTGTGTTTGTAAGGCTCAGAGCGATGATACGTATGGGGCATACTGATGTCCCATTTTTGGAGATGAGCCATGCTTTTTGGCACCAAAACGGCAAATAAATATTTCAGAAAATTAATTCTAAAGGTATCTGAGGAGGTGGAATAAGTGAAAGAAGAAAGGTTCTAGCTTCACGGAACAGGGAGCCCTTCCCCCTTACATTTAATGGCTTTAATTTAATTGCTAGATGACCATGGCTAAAAATGGTCATTTAGAGCAACAATGATAGAGAAAACACTGCTTTGGATGTTTATGCAGGCAGCAGAGCAACAGGATATTCCCTCTAGGGAGCTATGTCTGGTACCAGAGTAGCTGAAGGAACTGACACAAAGGGCCAGTTGGAAGAAGTACCATCTGCATCCAGGATTGACAGGCAGCCTTTAGGGTCTGTTTCCATCATTTTCATCTCCAGCAAAGTTAGGAGTCTCTTTTCATCATTCTTTGGCCTGTAGAATCCAGGTCTTTTCACGGCTTCCATCTGTACATTTCTGCTTATAGCACATTTTGTTAATTCCCGAGGATTTGCAAACATACATGGTTTGTACAATGATTTGATCTTAAGTGTAACTTTAGGTCATTACTTAGATAAGAACACTAGAAAAGAATACTTTAATAGATGTGGAAAGGGTGAAGGAAATGTTAGGATCGCTCCCATCCAACTTTAAATAATAGAGGCTCTCTTTGCTCCTGTCTATGGCCAATTCAGCAAGGTACTTAATGAGCACAACTACAAGCTGCTGACTCAATCCTGCTGATATACATATCAGTCTGTCTCTGCTTAATTTCAAGAGGGAAAAAAAATGAATTCCTGCAACCCAAGCTCACCCCAGAAGCCACACCCCCACCTCAGAGCTTTTCATAGCAGGGAACTGAACCCTATTTTTATTTATTTCTATGTACATTGTTACCCTGCCCCTCTTGCTACAAGCGACTCAGGGCAGCTCACAATTCATAATTAAAATACAATATACATTTTTAAATATAAAACATATTAAAACTCTAATCATGCACAACACAATAAAACACCCACAGTGCAGAAAAGAAAGACCCCAATTTTACCCCGACATACCCATCCCACCCTCCCTGCCTCCCCCCAGCCAGCACCCCAACTACTGGATCACCCTGTCTCTCTACAGCTGAATATAGGAGAGGCATTCTTGTGAATTAATCTATACCTTGACCAGCACAGGGAGTAGGGCAGGAAAGTCATTAATGTAAGCCAAATAAACCACACAGTTCTTTTTCTGGCTTTTGCTTCAAACCCTGAAATTGACAATATCAGCCTTTTTCTGGTCTTTCACATTTTGGGGTGCGCACTCCTCCTGCGAACACATCCCAGGTTCAGCCTCCCACCCTTAAATTTAATTGCCAGAGGGGAGCCTGACAATTGTGTTTTTTTTAAAATTAGTTTTCTGAGCTGCCTCGAGTCGCCTGTGAAAAAATGAAATGGGGAAAAAAACAAAAACCTCTCCTCCACCCCTCTCAAATTAAGCCCTGGTCTGTCCACTTCCTCCTCTCTCCAAAAATGTCCAGCTCTTGTTCTCAGCAGAGGATTGCACCATTCATGTCAAATTCATGTGTGGCAAAATGCTGAGTATATTACTTAAAGAAACGTTGAGTTGGGTATATTAAAAGGAAAGTGTCCTAGAGGGAAGACAAGAGGGGATGATGTCATCAGAAGGGTAGGGCTAAGCCAATGGAATTAAAGCTAGCAGAAAAGTGTTGGCCAGGAGAAGGCAGTTGGGAGCAGTTAGCCTGCAGTGGTGGTGGGTGTGACAGAGAGAGAAGTAAGGGCAGGTGCCTGGGATAAAGATACGGAGTTATAGAATATCTGTGCCATATTGTAAGTGGATAAAGATTGCCTTGAAGATATCTGAAACTCTATCACTTGTGTTGTAACTGGAACTTTTCTTTAGTCTTAACTTAAGAGCATTCTAGAATTTGTTACCATTCATCTGCTTGAAGTAAAGTACAGTGTGTTTCTCTGTGAAAAACCGCATGCCTAAATCGCCTAACTGTAACATGCACCAGGAGCCTCCTCTAGTCCATTCTGCGTTGCAACAAGGTAGCGAAGATCCACCGTGGATAACAGTATCCGGTGTTGTGTGGGTTAAGAGAACTGCCTCACAACAGTGGCAGTAAACCCAGAGAAACGGCAGACGGAAGCCAGTGAGCTATGAAGGTTTTCATTAACATCATGCACAACAAAAACCTGAAGAAAGATCTCCCTCTCCTTTTGCTGCTCAAGCCTTCGATGGGGTGGTGCATGCAGGGTGTGGGCGGAGAAATTCCAGAGGCGGCCTCTGCAGCCGGCAGCCTTTTGATCCAGCTCTAAACAGGCTGCTCCAGAGTAGGCTATTTAGGCTGTGCCATTGGAAGGGCCACTATACGTACATTTATGTATATTTGATGACCAGGAATATGAGAGGTTGCAGGGGGTTTGCCACTACTGTTACAAGATAGAGGGAGGAGTGTTGTATGCCTGCAGCCGTGCCATGGGTTTTGGAGGAAAATCAAATGGAATCTAGCAAAAATAGCAACATTTTGTATAACAACTGAGGTCGAGGACAGCAGAAATATGAGTTTCTGAGCACTATTACAAAAAGATATCACTAAACAGAGGCAAAATCCAATGGTTCCTTTATCCTCATTCAAAAGACAAGTTAGCAGATAGTGGGAGAGATCCTCTATCGCTCCACAATTACACAGACAAGTCCTGGCTTTTCTGGACACACTGTTGTATCTTCCTTCCACTACTGTGGAGAGGAACGTATGGGATCGCAAAGCTGTACATTTTAGTACATTAATATACTTTTCCAACCCATAGAGCATTTTTAGGTAAGGATACCATGGTGCCACAGTCCTTTGCAAATTATAAGCTAGATCAAATTGCTTATCCAAATCATCAATTCCAACCATAATTTGTGGAGCAACCTCCTATGGTAGCTTCATGTTCAAGCCCAGCTAAAACTAATAAGAGCTTAGAGCGATATTGGGGTAGACTATCACGTATGAACACAGACCGACGTCCCCGGCTGTGTCTCAAAGAACAGTTTGAAAACTTGTCATGTGCCTGGCAATCTTAAAACCACTTGTTCCTTCCTTGCAACAGTTACATCTTTTGGCTCCTTTGCAAAAAAAACAACTCACTAACGCACCACACTCCTGGGCTAGGGAGTGCCAGCAGTGCCTCCAGAGCAACAGCAACATCATCTGATGGGGAGAAGGTGCCATTTAGTCAGATCTCCCTGGCATATCCCATTTCCAGTCCCTGGCCCCTCACTCAGCTAGGCTGCTGGTCTCTGCAGCTGCTTCCTCCTCGGATTCCCACTCCTGCCAGGGGCTCTCTCCCTCTGGCCAAGCCCTGGTACACCAAAAATGAATTTTATCACTGCATTCATTCCCTGGCTATCTTCTAACACTAGGTTCTCAAACTGGTGGCAGGGCACGGAAGGTGTTGGGGTGGGGGACCCAGTTCACAAACACCTAGTTCCATGCTTTCACTGAGTTAGGGTGAATCTCCAAAATAATGGGGTGGCAACTTAGGGTGGAGAGTCAAAGAATAAGGGGGAGTGGAGGGTGAGAAGAGGGAGATGAAGTGAGGGCAAAAGATGTATGTGGGTGTGGGAGGGGCACAACTATGACAGCCAACTAGAAGGGGAGGAGAGATGTGGTTCAACAAGGTTTGAGAAAAATTGTTCTAAAGGCCCTCTGGCTTTGCATTCAGTTAAATTAATCCATTATGCACACCTACAGTCAGGGCCGGCCTTAAGATTGGTGGGGCCCCAGAATGGTACTGGGCACCCCTGCATAAGGATGGCTATATCTACTTATGTGGGGTTGCTGATGAGGGGGCCTCTAGAGCAGCAGTGGCTCAGCTGCTACTCTCAAGGCACTCTCGGGGGCCTGCATTGGCCGTCGCTGCTCTGGAATCCCCTGAGCCCGGCAGTCACCACTGAGAGCTTCCAGGGTGCAAGTTATCTGAAAGTCCAAGGTCAAGGTCAGAGGTTCCTCTCACCCCTGCATAAGGATGACTATGTCTACTAATAACACATTTTCACAAAACTTTAAAAAGGGGTGTGGGGGGAGAAGGTAAAGAAAAAACTTGCTGTGTACTATAAAGGCAATTGTGAACGTTTGGTCCTCCACACTGCCATTTGGACCCTTTACTTTGCTGAAGGGCCTCTGGGACCAGAGCAGTAACCTCCCTCATCCATGCCTTCGTCACCTCGAGGCTGGACTACTGTAACACGCTCTACGTGGGGCTGCCCTTGTTCCTGGTCCGGAGGCTGCAACTAGTGCAGAATGCGGTGTCCTGGCTCCTGATAGCGACGGGTCGTCGGGAGCATATAACACCGGTGCTCCGGACTCTGCACTGGTTTTTATTTTTGTTTATTTTTCCTAACCTTGTTTTGAGGTTTTAAATTGTGTGTTGTTTTAAAAATGTTTTTATTTTATTAATGTTTTTATTGAATTGTACGTTGCCCAGGGATGCCGTAGGCATGTGGGGCGACTAATAAATGCATAAAATAAATAAATAAACTTATCAGTTTCCATTTTCAGTGCTGATGCACAGGTTCTCACTCCTGCCCTGCAGGACTCTGTTACTTTATAGCAGCCAGCACTGGACATCTGTCACACATACTGTATGTCATAACTAATAGATCATAAAAATTTTACAAAACTATAACTGTGGAAAAAGCTGAAAGGATTGTTATTATGTAGGAGTGTTACTACAATGCTGTCAGTGTTAATCTCAAATAGGTTTTGATTATTTTCCTTGTTGAAATATATGAACGTGGGTAATTCTGTTTTACTGGTTGTTTCATGGATTTTGCAGTAGTAGTATATACTGTTGGTTTAGTTGGCTGGTGTTTGTCGTGAAAAACTGTGTATATATATATATAGGTTTTCACCACAAACACCAGCCAACTAAACCAATAGTATATGCTATCTGTATATATATATATATCTGCCTCACAAACCATGCTCTGCCTCATAAGCCGCCCCCTACCCCACACCTTGACAGAACAGGGAAATGAACCCTAGGCTCCAGCTAGTAATCTAATCAAACTAATCCACCTCCCTACAGCTGAATATAAAACAGGAGGTCTTGTGATTTAATCTATATTATGGCCAGTGCAGATGGGGTCACAGAAATCATGTGAAAGCCAAATAAACCATGCAGGTTAGTCTAACTTTCATTTCTAACCCTAAAATGGCCAATATCAGTCTTTCCCTGGCCTTTCACACTTCTGGGTGCACACTCCTAGTGGGAATATTTCCCAGGGCTAAGCCCCCCTGTGAATTTACACACACACACCATTTAGTGTCTCTTCCTCTTTTTTCTCTGTGCAGGAATTAAACCTCTATCTACAGTGTTGCCAAATCACAAAATTTTAGCATAAGTCTTGTGATAGTTGGTTTATAATGTAAATCCTAAAGGCTAAGAAATTAGAAAACAAATCTGAATAATTCACTTTTTTTTAAAAAGAATGTAATTTTCAAGCCAGTCTCATAATTTTTAGAGCTTGTTTTTAAAAATAAAATAAAATATGGAGGGTTGAAAAATACTTCCAAGTATGACCTCTTTCTTTGCTGACACGATATTGGCCATGAAATAATCACAATAAGTAGATTCTGATTATGCCTTTCTCATTGAAATGCACTTTAAAAGTTGGCAAAACTAGTTGGAAAATCTAGTTGAAGATTTTATTTTACTCTGGATGTTGTTAAACGAGAGCAACAGGCGAGGTGTGTGTTTCCGTGACCACTGAGTGGGACGGGTGCAGGGTGCCCACGCACAGGAAGTGCTTGGGTATGGCTTCACACAGGTAGTTCCTTGCATGGTTGCCCTCTCCACAGAGGCAGCCACCCTGACCCGCATGGCTCACTCCGTATTTTTTGGCGGTGCTCTGTGCGGGGGGCCTGGGTGGCCATGGTGTGGGTCATGGGCGTGCACCTCCCCATGCACCACCATTCCACGAGCAGTTGGACACACAGATGGTGGGGGGCCATGCGTGGACTTGTCTTATTTAAGAACACCCTATGTCTTCACTGAATAGAGATGAGACTAGCGTGGCTTTGACTGTTTTTATGGAGTTAGAGGTGCGTTTGGAGCATAGCTACTGTGTCAGTTCATGCCTGGTTGTCTCAGTCAGTACAATATGGGAGCACAGGGTGTGGGATGCCCTTAAAATGATGGTTCTCCAGCCCCTGCTTAAGAAGACATTTTTGGACGCTGACTCCCTGGCCAGCTATCGGCCTGTCTCAAGCATTCTCTTTTTAGGGAAGGTTATTGAATGGGTGATTGCCCATCAGCTCCAGGCTCATCTCAATGTTGTTGGATTCCTGGACCCATTCCAGTTGTAGGGTTCATTGTGGGTGTTGCACCGAGACTGTGCTTGTGGCCTTGGTTGATGACCTGCGTCTGGAGATTGAAAGGGGGAATTATACCCTGTTGATCTTGCCTTTGATGCAGTTGATCACGAGGCGATGTTGACATGACTGTGGGACCTGGCAGGGCATGGTGGGCTGCTCTTGAGTGGTTCTGCTCCTTCCTGTCAGGGAGGTTCCAGAGACTGGTAATGGGCGATTGCTCGTCGTCCTCTTGGGACCTCCCCTGTGGGATCTATTCTGTATCCCCTCTTGTTCAACGTGTATATGAGGCTGCTGGGCAAGGTAATTCAGATGTTTGGGGTGAAGTGCCATCACTACACTAATGACACTCAGCTCTACTTGTCCTTTTCATCTGTCCCAGGTCCTGCAGTTGCATAGCTTACCTTAGGCCTGGCTGCTGTTGGGGAATGGGTGAGGATGAGCCGATTGAAGCGGAATCCATATAAGACTGAGGTGATGCTGACTGATTGGCCTTGTAACCTGGAGGGAATTGGGACTCCTGTTGTTGATGGAGTCCAGCCTCCTCTGGTCAATCAGGTGCTTCTGGACTACTTGCTGCACCTGGATTTTCAGGTTGTAGTAGCCAGGAGCACTTTTCACCACCTCCATCTGGTGAGGAGGCTGTGGCCTTTTCTTTCTGACTTGGATCTGGCCACCGTCATACATGCTTTCATTACTTCAAGGCTGGATTATTGCAATGCATTCTACGTGGGCTGCCCTTGATGAACATTCAGAAGCTGCAGCTGGTGCAAAATGTGGCTCACCTCCATTTGGGGACGAGTCACCAGGAGCACATTACACCAGTGCTCTGAAGTCCACACTGGCTGCTTATAGCTTTCCAGGCACAATTCAAGGTGCTGGTTTTGACCTTTAAAGGCCTAAATGGTCTGGGCCCCACATATCTCAGGAATCCTGTCCTTCCATGCCCCATTGCAGCCTCTTCAAGCAGCTGGGAGTGCCTTCCTCTGGGTACCATCTGTTAGTCTTTTTCATATGACAAGGGCTCTCGGGAGCTTGTTTGGTTGCTGCCCCACTGCTGTGGAGCTGCCTTCCCCTGAAGGTTTGTTTGAGCCTGAGCATCTTCCAGAGGTGGTGCAAGACTACTTTGTTTATAAAGGCATTTGGAGGGTGGGGGTAGGGATTGGGTGGAAGATTTTGGGGAGGATGGGGTTGGAGTGGTTGATTCTGGAATGAGAGTAGAGTTTTTTGTGTATTTTAGCATTATTTAATTGTATTGTGTTTTTACTATTGTAATCCTCCCTGAGACTTTTGGAAAGGCCAGGGTATAAATAAATAAAGTAAAATAAAATAAATCATTTCAGTCTTGTCTGGTTTCAACTTCACCTGCATCACTGGATGTCAAGCAATGAGTAAACACCGATACTGCAGGACCTGGATCGGATGAAGATAGATTTGGGTGTCATCTGCATATTGATGGTAATGCACCCCTAATCTACACACAGTCTTTCCCAGCGGCCTTAGATACAGGTGTAAACAGGAGAGGAGACAAGATGGAACCCTGAGGGTCCCCACAGGAGAGGAAGAAGGGGGAAGAGGAACAGTCTTCCACCATCATTTGCTGGAACCTCCCCTACAGAAATGAGCAGAACCACTCAAGAATCATCCCACAAACCTCTGTCAGGTCCCATATTCATGTCATCAACACCTCATGGTCAACTGTATCAAAGACCACCAAAAGGTCTAAAAGGATCAGCAGGGTATGATTTCCCTGAAGATCGTTGACTAACACCACAAGTGCAGTCTCAGTGCTATACCCAGGTTTATTGTTTATTATAAAATAATAACTGTTCCTCCCCATGCCCAGCCCCCCCTTTGGCTGGATCCTGCTGCCTGATACTGCTACCGGTTCTCCCCATGGTGTCTTCCTCCCTTGCCCAGCCACCCGCATGCTTGTGTCCATGCCCTGCCCCCCCCCCGCCCCCATGGTGCCTCCGTGGCTGTGCGGGACTTGGGACCACTGGACAGCACCTCCCAGACTCCTCCGGGGGGGGGGGGCTGCATGTGCTGCCCGCAGGATCCAGCTCACCTCCATCCCCAGCTGTGCTTCTGCATCAACGAGGGGGATCCTTGCCGTCTGGCTCTGCCTCAGACCGCTCCGGTGCCTCCCCCGGTTTGGTTGCCCTCCCCCTGTGACCCTGCTCCATCCTAGTGGGGACACCTGTGACGACTACTACTACTGCTACTTCTCCTTCTCCTCCTCTTTCTCATTCTCATCAGCTTTTATATAGCACCAGCAATGTACCTGGCGCTTTACAGAGGTTAAGATAGACACGGTCCCTGCCCAAGGGCTTACGATCTAAAGACAGGGGATGGGGAGACAGGGAAGGGGGAACTGAGGGAGGGACAAGGAATGCAACATTCATGAGGATGCTTTTGGGTGACCCGTGCTCCCTGTGCTGTCAGTGGGGTTCTACGTGCCTTTCCCCGTGTCCTGGACTGTTCTCGGCCCGGTTCCCTCCACTTCCTTGGCCCGGGGCTCCCACCCACCCCGTATCCGTGGTGCTGTGTTTGTTGACCTTCCCGATATGCCCCCCCCCCTCCTTCCTGTCCCATTTGGGCGTGCTTGCGCCCAGGCGTATGTGTGTGTTCTGTGTTCTGCAGTGTCTTTGGCTTCCCTGTGCCTGTAGCGTGTGCCGCTGCAGCTGCTCCTCTCCCTCCTCCCCCTCCCTGTTTCTCTTGTGTGGGCGTTGCCTTTTGGCGCTTATGGCTTCCTTTGCCCTCAGTCGGCCATGTCTGCCTCCCGCCCTGCCCCGGCGTCCTCTGGGTGTTCTGACCGCGGTCCGGCATCGGCATAACATCTGTTGCACTGCCCCGGGCCGTGGTCCATCCGTCCGTTTCCTTGCTGTGGTCCTGCTCCCATCACGTCTGTTTAGGACTTTCCTGGACCACGGGAGGGGGTTGGCTGGCTCACCATGGTTGGGAATCCACTGTGGTGACCCAGGAGCTTGTAACGTCTGAAATTACCCCTAGTTGTGCGAGATTTCCTCTGTAGTTGATCAATCTGCCTGGGTCTTAACTATCTTGAATAATTCTGTGTCATCTGCAGATTTAACCACCTCACTCTACCCCTTTTTCTAGATCATTAATAAATATATTAAACAATATTGGTCCCAGTACAGACCCCTGTGGCACCCCACTATCTGTCTTTCTCTAACTTGAAAAATGACCATTTATTCCTACCCTTTGTTTCCTATCTCTTAACCAGCTACCAATCCACGACAGGACTCTTGCTCTTATCCCATGACTACTTGGTTTGCTCAAGAGTCACTGGTGAGAGTCCTTAACAAATGCTTTTTAAAAATCCAAATATACTATATGAACCAGATCACCCCTAACCACATGCTTGTTGACATTCTCATGAAATTCTAATAATCAGCAAAGCATGACTTTCCTTTGCTAAAGCCATGCTTGTTTTTACCCATCAAATCATGCTTGTCCATATGCCTAGTAATTCTGTTTTTAAGAACCATCTCCACCAGTTTGTCTGTTACTGATGGCACACTTACTGGTCTGTAGTTTCCAGGGTCACCTCTTAGAAACTTCTTAAAAATTAGTGTTACATTAGCTAAGCTCCAATCCTCTGGCACAGAGGAGTATTTTAGCAATAAGTTACATATTACTTGATAGTACTTCAGCAATTTCAAATTTGAGTTTTTTCAGTACTCTTGGATGAATACCAACTGGCCTGGGTGACTTGCTACTGATTAAATTGTTGATATGCAATAAAACCTCTTCTGCTGTGATGCTAATTTCAGATGATTTCTTAGATTCATCATCAACAAAAAATAGTTCTGGTATAGGTATCTCACCAACGTCCTCCACAGTAAAAACTGACACAAAGAACTGATTTAGTTTCTCAGCAATGGCCTTGTGAGCGCCCCACCCGTCCCTTCCCTGTTCATCCAGCAGACCAACTTCCTCTCTAGCAGGGTTCATGGCTTTGATGTACTGGACAAAAAAAAATTGGTATTGGATTTTGCATCCTTAGCAAGTTGTTCCTCAAATTCCCCGTTGGCCTGCCTTATAATGGTTTAACACTTTCTCTCCCAATGTTTATGTTCATTCCTATTCCTCATTTGGAATAATTTTCCATTTTTTGGTAAGCCCACCTTTTGGCTCTGATAGCCTCCTTAATGTTACTATTCAGCCATGCAAGCATTTGTTTGGTTCTCTTACTGCCTTTTTGATTTGTGGTATATATTTAATCTGGGCATCTAAAACAGTAGTTTTCAGTAGTCTGCATGCCTCTTGCAGGCTTTTGACCCTGATGACTTGTCCTTTTCATTTCCCGTTAACTAACTTCCACATCTTTGCGTAGTTCCCCTTGAAGTTAAACACCCTTGTGGCAGACTTATTAGGTAATCTCTCTTCTAATATCACGTTGAACCTAATTATATTGTGATCACAATTACTCCTTCCACTAGACCTTCTGCTCCACTCAGGACACGATCTAAAATAGCTTTTCCTCTTGTGGGTCCTTGTGCTCCAGGAAGCGGTTATTTATGGTGTCTAGGAACTTGGTTTCTGTAACACATCCCAAGGAGACATTTTCCCAGTCAATGTGGGGGTAGTTAAAATCCCTCATTATTATTGCACTGCCTACTTTTTTAGCCTCCCTAATCTCCCTTAACAGAGTTGCTGTCAACATACTGGTCAGGGGGTCAACAACATAGCCCCACTACTATCCGGTTTCTGTTTACCATGGAATGTCTATCAATTGTGATTCCAGTGGAGAGTTTCTGTCATTTATCATTTTTATCATGCTTGACACAAAGTCTTTAACATGCAGGACTACTCCACCTCCAGTACAATTAACTCTGTCATTTCTATATAGTTTGTATCCCGGTATCACAGTGTCCCATTGATTATCCTCATTCTACCATGTTTCTGGAACTAACATGGCAACCACACTTTCTAGCATTCTTTCATACAATTTTCATGCAGCGAGCTGTTGCTTCCATCAATCAACTACAACGCAAAGTCACTTGCCATCCTCTCCATCCTTAAGCAGGGCAAAGATTCCACACAGTCCTCTCCCAGCCCTGAACCACAGTCTGATGGGAAAAGATTCTGTAAACTTCTTCCATTTTCTGTAGCGGTCTCAAGATGGGTAGGCATGGGGAAACGGAAAGTTTTCATCATACTTTTTCATTGTAACAGCATTTTTGTATACAATAACTGGACAATAACCACAAACTTCTAACCTCTCTATGGTTAATACCATTCTGCAAATGCATAGACAAAATTTTCACGCATATAAATTTATTTTCACAAAAAGGAAATGTCTCATAAAGGCAAAGCCACACTACTTCATATTAAGGAATAATAATAATTTAACTAAACAACATCTGTTTTAGTATTACAAAAATGCCGAGCAGCATCTTAAAAAATGGAAGTTATTTATTTGGGCTCTATAACAAGAACTGAACTAAAAGAAAGAGAGACTGATTTTTTTTAATCAAAAGGAATTTTCCCTAGCCTGAGTTCTTCTTTGCCAAGTTTTTATATAAATGGAGTCTTTATCTCAGAGTTTTTATTAAGTCTTGATACTGGACTCTCAATGCTATTGCAGAATTTCTAGCTTAAGATTTTAATGCCACAGCTTTGGAAAATACAGTGGTTGAAGTCATAGATATCCAAGTACAGTAACTTGAATTGAAATTATTTAAATCTCATAAACATAGTTTTGAAGATATTAAAAAAATCTATTCTTGGTGTTTGGTAGTAAAATATAGTATAAATATTAGGGGACAAGGCTGATAATGATCCAGGCAGTCAAGAAACATTGAATAATTAAAACATACCATTTTATATGCAGTACATTATTGTCATGTCATATTTAAGGGTATTGTTTGGCTTCAGAAGGATTTGCCTCTTGTCACCTTCATGGGTTATTTTATGATTTCTGTGCCTGCATTGCAACCTAATATGGGAGGCCGTTTATCAAGCCTTACGATCTCTTACATCTAATTGTGATTAGCCCTTCCTATGCTCATCTCATAGATAATCATTTTAAAAATCTTTATTGCACTTGATAAGAGTTGATCAGCACATTGTTACATTATGATGTAACACATAATGTAACAGTAATAATGTAACATAATGTACATTATGTTACATTATGTAACGTTATGTAATTGTTACATAATGTAACATTATGTAACAGTTGCATTGTTACATAATGTAACAATGTAATGTTACATAATGATGTAACAGCACATGTTAAGTTATGATGACTTAAGCAAATGCAAAGATCTAAAGATCTTTGCTGCACGCTGTGTTTGGTGCTGGGAGGGATTGGGCCTGTCTGGATTGGAGGAGCCTGGTTGTAACCCTGCTTCTCCCTCCCCCTTCCCCAGGTAACAACTGCCAGGGTGGGGCCCTGTGGGCGCCAACCCGAAGGGTGACACCCAAAGGATGTCGGCCGTTGACTGGGGCCGTTGACTGGGCCGGGACGCCTGGGGGCCCCTCCGCCAGACAGACATTCATCGATTGCTATGTAGTCTATTTTTTGCTGTTGCTGTCGCCACCCCGCCAATATCACTGCTGTTGCGGGGGGCAGCTTTTATCTTGTTTTTAATTTGTGGTTTTAAGGGGCTTGGGGGGGATGCAGTGGGTGTGGTTTGAGGGTGGGGACCATGGGGAGTGGGTTAGGGTGGATAGGGCCTAACCCCCTGGTGAGAGGAGGGGAGGTGGCCCTTGGGGAGGGTTTGGGGGACCCCCTGTGAGAGGGGGAGTCCCGGTGAGATGGGCCTTGCCCCCCTGTGAGACGGAGGGGCATGGCTCAAGGGGACTCCCGGTGAGAGGGGGAGTTCCAAGGA
>QEPC01010335.1:1509444-1545834 GCA_003113815.1 Sphenodon punctatus
GAGCCCTGCTCACCTGGAGGGGATGAGGGCTGCAAAGGCTGCTGGGGCTTCTGGGGGTGGAGCCCTGCTCCCCTGGCGGGGATGAGGGCTGCAAAGGCTGCTGGGGCTTCTGGGGGTGGAGCTTCATTTCTCTAAAATTGGATTTTTTTACATTGGAGGTCTGTAAACAGGTCTTTTAATTCACTTGGTATTTTAGTAGTCGAGAGGCTTCCAGGACTTTTGACTTTGATATTACTTGTACTCTGCCCTGCTGGGACATAGTTTTCCCTTTAAGCAGAGATGACTAGGAAAAGGAGGAGACAGGGACTCCCTGCTGTCACCGATCAGTCCCACTCAAAGCAAATGAAACTGGACTCTTTTATGTCAACTAAGTCCAGTGATAGGAAGAGGGTGGGAGAGCTGGCTATCTCTCCCGCCATTGAGGTAGACAATTTATTGCTTGGTAATTCCTCTCTTAATATGATCAGCATGAAGGATCATCAAAGTGCCCCAGATGAAATAGTTTCCGCCTTGATGGATCCTCCCCATATGGAGGGGGAGGAGTCTGTTGATGGGGACTCCTCTCAGATCTCAATCAAGTCAGAATTGAGCCCTTATGAATTATTAGGAAACCAGTGTTTCTTATTTGGAGACCTCATAAAGAAGTTAATAGCGCAACTAGGGGAGATAACAACGCTCCTACAACAACAGAGGGTCCAGGTGAAAAATATAACAGGTTTTATTGCCGATTACCAGGCAGGGGCGCTAGGTAAGGAAGCCCAAAAACTTCTAAAAGTTCCACAAGTTCCCCTGCAGGATAGCAGTACCTCTCTTACGTCTATGGACATCCAAGGAGAGGTCAGGGGTAGGGCTTTAGGTCCCAATACTTTAATTGGCTCTTGTGAGCAAGGGATGCAGAGCCCAAACCTTCGTTCTTCGCAGTTGCAGGTGGATGACAAAGAAGTCTCCTTTAAGGTATATCCTTTACAGGATGGTCTGTTCCCTTTGTGGAATTCCAAAATGGCCATTCAACATCACTTATCCTATTTTTTGTCATCAAGGATCCCCTTGTGGAATATCAAATACTTCCAGATCTTACCATCACCCAGGAATTTACAAAGGATTGTTGTGCATTTTCGTTCATCTTTGTTAGTAGCGAGAATTTTGGCACACTTCGATCTTTTTTATTCCTGGGGGGTCTTAACTGGGGAAGTGTTTGCTGAACCCACTAGCTGCCCCCTGTTAATAGGGGAGGTTAGGAATAATTTATTGTCTCCCAATAAATTGGGTGGGATTGTAAATAGTGAGTTTCTCACTTCTACACAGATATACCTATAGATAGCTCTATCTGTAATGTTGTGGAGTCTGATGTGGGTTGTTGATTGTTGAAGTGTCATGACTCCTGTCCCTTTTCAGTATGCTCTTGGAACATTGCAGGATGGTCTTCACATATTAAGAATCCTGATTTTGTAGCATAATTCATGCAATTTCAGGTAATATTGGTTCACGAAACTTGGGCAAAATTCCCACTTGAATTGAAGGGACATGTTTCTTCTTCCCACTTGAATTGGAGGGATATGTTTCTTATGATCTCCCAGCCTCTTCGCATAATACTCAAGGATGTCCTTGGGGGGCGGGTTAGGTTGTTTGATCGATGATAATTTAAAGTCGTATGTTCCGGTGGAATTAAGTTTTCCACCCCTAGCCATGGGGGTGGTATTAAAAATAGATAGGTTTTTGATTATATTTTTAAATGTTTATGTTCAACCTATAAATTCCAGGCATTTTGATCCTAAGTCCTGGGAAAAATTGGCAATAGCCATTGAGGAACTTTTGGATAAATTCCCTAAGGGCTTTCTTGTCCTGGCAGGGGACTTCAGTGCTAGAATTGGCCAGGATGATGAAGCCATGAGTCCTTCTTGTGAAATACCGGATAGGAGCAATTTGTTTCAGCTTAACTCTAGGAAGTCAAAAGATACCAAAATTACAGCTTCTGGTATAAACTTCTTTAATCTTATTACGGCTCACAATCTTTATGTATTGAATGGCTCCTGTTTTCAGGACACAGAAGGAGACTTTACCTTTTGGGGTCCTAATGGATCCAGTGTTGTCGATTTTGTTGTGATTTCACCCAGTTCTTTAGACCTGATGAGGGACTTTATGGTAGGATGTTCCTTGCTTAGTGATCATCTGCCTCTTATATTTATTTTTGATTTTCTAAGCCCCAAACCCCTACAACAGTCTGTAGGTGTTATTGAGGAGGAAAATACTATGGGAAACATTGTCCGGTGAAGTGGGAAAAGATTGCTCCGGGGTCATTTAGTATTTTCTTTTCTGATGACCATGTTAAGAGAGAGAGGGGTATTATTTTGGCTAATGACAATGAGACAGAGTCTATTGAGACCTTTGATAGGTTGATAGACTCTATGCAACAACATTTTCTGGACCTGGCGCCGCACACTATCTTTCCCCCAGCCAAGGTCGTTAGAAATCAACCTTGGTATGATGGGGAATGCCATAGGGCCAGGGCCAAAGTTAGGGAAATATATAGAGCTTATCGTCATTGTCAGCTTCTCTCACTGCCAGCCATGTATTTTCAAGCTAAGAGGGAATATAAAGACCTTATTAAGGATAAAAAGAGAATTTACACTGGGCACAGGTGGGAGGAGCTTCTGGTGGCAGCCAACTCTTGTGATTCAAGGAGATTTTGGAGACTATTTAACAGCTCACTGATTGATAGTAAGGCTAGTGTCCCCAGGACTCTTTCCTCCCTTGTTTGGGAGAGCTATTATCGCCAACTTTATGTAGATACTGAAGTAAGTGAGTTGGGAAGGGGTGACGTGAAGGAGTTTTCTTTACTTCCAGCCTGGTCCTCTATCACGGACTCTGAGGTGATGCTTTTGATAGATTCCTTTAAAAACAATAAGGCCCCAGGGATGGATCATATCCCCATAGAGTTCATCAAAAGTTATAAAGAATGGTGAATTCCTATGCTGTCCTCCTTATTTACATCTAATAATGGGACAGGACTTGTTCCATTATCATGGAGGAGGGCAGTTGTAGTCCCCATATATAAACGAGGCTCTCGACAGGATCTGGCGAATTACCGGCCAACTAGCCTACTTAGCATAATAAATAAAATTTATGCTAAGTTACTATTAACTAGGCAAAATACTTGGATTGAAGGCAGTAAAATAATATTTCCCGAGCAGGCTGGTTTTCGAAAGGCATCCTCAGTGGTTGAACACTGTTTGGTTCTAAACCATCTTATTGGAAAATATATGAATGCGAATGGTCAATTTTTCGTAGCCTTTCTGGACCTAAAGTCAGCCTTCGACTGTTAATAGAACCCTACTTTTGGCTAAATTAGCTAAAACCTCAAATGATAAAAGATTACTTTTTCTTATACAGAGCCTCTATGGGAACTCTACACTGGTTGCTAAAACCAGTAGGGAAGGGAATATTATGACAGAAATTGATTCACCCATTGGGGTCAGATAGGGCTGTGTCTTGGCCCCCACTCTTTTTAATTTGTTCATCAATGATATTGTTCCATTAGTGTCAGATTTAAAATCCCCACCCCCCCCAAACTGGCCGACAGTTACCTAGGCCACTTTTAGACGAGACAAATTTGCGCATGATTGGTGAAAAATGCACGTGTTTTAATGCTCGTTTAAACACCTAAACCGTTTTAAATGCACATTTGCCATGATCGTGTAAAAGCCAAACCCATTTTGAATGTGTTTTTTAAATAGTGCGCATTTTTAAAAAACTGGTTTTGAGTCCCTTTGATGATTGGGGGATGCCAAAACCGGTTTTAAAAAATGTGCATTATTTAAAAACCACATTGAAAACAGTTTTGGCTTTTACACAATCATGGCAAATGTGCATTTAAAATGGTTTAGGTGTTTAAATGAGCATTAAAACATGCACATTTTTCACCAATCGTGCGCAAATTTGTCTCATCTAAAAGCGGCCCTAGGCTGTTTGTTATATGCTGACGATTTGGCTCTTACGTCACAAACTCGTGTAGGCTTGTCTAGACAGCTTAAGGCTTTTTTTGCTTACTGCAACAGAAACCATTTGACATTAAATTATAAGAAATCCAAAATTGTGATGTTCTCCAAGAAAAGGAAACTGTACAACTGGTTCTTGGATGATCAGAAGATTGAGCAAGTCAGGATATTTAAATATTTGGGTCTGTATTTTCATGCAACTGGCAGTTGGAAAGAACAATATAATAGAGCTTTACAAGCTGCGAAGGGTGTGACACTGGCAACATGGGGGGAAATGTGATTAAGACAGCCCTAGAAGTTTTTAATAGCAAAGTAAGAGCCAAATTTCTATATGGTGCGGAACTTTGGGCACTTCTGATTACCCTTAATTTGGACTTATTGCAATCCAAATTTTTCCAGTCTTTAGCTAAAGTTCCTAGAGGTACTCCCTTATCGACCACTAGACTGGAGCTGGGACAAAGAAGCTGGTTCTACAAGGCCTGGCTGTCCTCTCTTAATATGTGGCACAAAATAACCAGAACTAAGGTCACAGGTTTAATTTCCTTTAGGTTGAAGGATAGCTACAGGAGTCAGTGGACCACTAGAATTGAACTACACCTGAATAAAATGGGCCTCTCTATCAATTATTTGTCGAGCAAGGGTTCCTTTCTGGGGCGGACGGATGTGTTATCACGGTGGGATGATGTGGACAGGCAAAACGACTTGGCTAGAATTAGGGCTTCCCCACACATGGTGGGCTATTTGTCTTTGGCCCCTGTTAAGGGGGAAATGGCCAGTTATTTAAATAGTAAGCTTTCCTTGAGGGGTAAAAGGCTGTTTTTAAGTACTCGCTTTAATGCCCATCCCACAAAGGTTTTTGAAGGTCAGATATGAGGAATCCCGTTTTTAGAACGACTATGCCCGTTCGATCAATTGGAGGCTGAAACAACCGATCATGTACTCCTAAGATGTCATTTGTATGATAATCTTAGAGCGGCATTACTGAAGCCATTCCTGGATAAACTCCCAGGTAGATCTGACTCTCTGCTATCACAACTGGCTTTGATGGATGTAGAGTTGGAGCTGACTGTTCTAATAACAAAATTTCTACATTTAGCAATAAAATGTCAGTATGGATTCTTAGAATTTAAATCATCTTTGTGTGACACATATAGAGCCATGACACTTCGAGATCATTTTAAGAACATTTTAGGATTGTTTAAGTCTGTGTTTGATTTTGATCTTACTTACTCATTCACTTGTGTTGGAGTAAGTGTTTCTTTACTTATCCTTATGTTTTGTAGTTTATGTTATTAATGTAAAATATATTGCGCTATATTTAAAGCAATGACCCATGGTCATGCTGAATAAAATGAAATGTATTCTATAACTTTATTTTTTTTTCCTTTAACCTTTTAGGTCCAACTGTGCTGAAAATATCCGAAAGCATATCCTACACACAGGCAAGCATGAAGGAGTAAAAATGTATAACTGTCCCAAGTGTGACTATGGCACCAATATTCCAGTAGAATTTCGCAACCACCTGAAAGAATTGCATCCTGACATTGAAAACCCTGACCTGGCTTACTTGCATCCTGGTAAGACTATTCTTTTAATGGTTTCTAAATTCCTTACTTAAAAATAAATTTAAAACCCTGGCTGCTTCAGTTTATTATAATGTATTCTGAAGAAGAGTGTGATTTTAAACTGGATTCAATGCACTTCAGGATTTCATTAAGGAGTGAAAAAAATTATATTTAGTATTACTGCCTGTGTGGAGAAAATATGAACATTCTGCATTTGTACATGTGAATGCAGGATATTTGCTTGAAATTTAGATGGTCAGTTTGAAACTCCACTAACTTGTGTGGGAGGGGAAAAAATGTTTTATGTGTTTTGTCCATTGAAGGACAAATTTGTGGATACTTGGAGCTTAGGAAGAGGGATGATTTTCCAAGTGTACAAGGCAATATGGAAAACACATGCACACACTCAAATTTGGCACACCATTAGGACTTACGGAAATGAGGGCTAAATTCAGATAGCACTTCCAAGCTCCTTACAGTTCAATAAAATGGAGCAGGTGAATATTTAATCCTGTACAACATGGTAATAAAGAAGCAGCCTATTTTAGTGTTCCATGAGCCAGTAACTGTTCTAGGAGAAGGGAAAATTAAGAAGTTGTTGATTTCATGACATAGTGCAGCAGGGCTAAAAGACTGTGTGCTTGAATTCCCATTGGGTGTTTTCAGATGAGCAAGGTGGAGTGGGAGGTCCATGACCACCATGTGGCTCTGCCACAGAGCACCCATACATGTGGAGGGTGTGGGGAGCTAAACAAACAGGCAGCTCCCAGCATGACTACTGCGACCATGGAAGCAGCCACCCCACATGGCTCACTCCAGATTTCCTGGTATGGCTCCATGAGTGTCTAAATGGGTGCTCTGTGGCTTGTGGGAGTGTGCACTCAGCTGCTCCACCTTCAGATAGGTAGTCGAATCTGTGGTTCATGGGTGGCCATGCAGGGTAGGATCTTGTCTGAAAAAACCCATTGCTTCCATCCATCTTTTTTCTGAATGTTAGTATCAGATTACACCTGGGTCGTCACAACACCAAACTAATGCGTCTGTCTCTGCGTTTCTCTCACCTCTCCAAAAACAGAAGTTGAACTGTAAACAAATTGCTATAAAACACTAAACAAAATACGGATGCCTCATAAGTCATGCCATACATTGCATTGGCATTCTATGGTCCTGATACAGAAAAGCTCTTAAACCTCTGCTTTAATTTGAGAATATAAGGAGTTCCGTGGAAGATGTAAAATGAAGCAGATACTTAGATGGCCCGTCCAACAAGCTAGAGACACTTATCCACCAGAGCACTTAAATCAGTGTAAAGGCTCACAATAACTTGAATGGGTTTTGTAACAAGTTTTAAGTGAATGAATAATTTCAAAATGTTTGTATGTCAAGAGTCCCACATAGAAGATAAAGACATTGCCTTTGTAATCTATAACTTATTTTGGTGTTTTTTGGAACATTTAACATAGCCTGGTGCTTTTGGGGGTTATAAAATAGACATGATCCCTTGTCACCAAGAGCTTGCTTTCTAAACTGGATACATGCAGATATCACAAAGATGAAGGAACATGGAAGAGAAAGGGCTAAAACAAAGATAATATTGAGTTATATAATGAAAAAACCATATACTTATATTTTAAACTGAGACTGAAGTAATTGAGGAGTAAACTGCACAGCAATGCAAGTTAGTATTGCTAAGCAAACCAAAACAGACTAGCGTTGAGGAGGGATTTGAAGGATGAAAATATGGATGCTTGGAGCTACGAGAGGGTGATGCTTTTCCAAGTGAAGGAGCCAGCATGGATGGTGCAGCCACACGAGACAGGCAGGGGAGGCTACCACGCCTTACTCCTGCCTGGGCAGCCAGTCCACGTGATTCAGTGGCTCATGTGCCTGGTGCCTGCCAGATATTCCTCCTCCCCAGGGTAGGGTGAACAGCTGGCTGCTACGTCGCAGAGCAGCCTTACTCCAGATGGTGAGCTGTGAGTTGTGGGCATGGTCATCCATGGCCATGTCACAGCCAGGGGTGGCATTTTGGTCAGACCGGGGGAGGGAGGCAGGGCAGGGCCCAGGTGCCCATTTACAGGACCAGGCGCTGTGGCCCATCCCAGCCATGGCAGCTACTCTGACAGGGGCCAACCCACCCATCTTCTCCACAACCATGTACCCAGCTTCCCACACTTGCTTAACAGTGTGGCAGCGAGGATTGGGCCCTGCAGCTCGTCTGGCCTCACCATGAAAAAAACATATGCACCAAATAACCGATGGAGCAGCAAAATAAAAGAGGGCAGAGGAGGAGCAACAGCAGATGAAATTTTAAAAGGTTCTGACTTGGAGGGCGTGAGAGGAAAGAAGGTGCAAATGTCGGAACTCTAGCAAAGGAGGATAAGCCAGTGAATGAAAAGAGAAAAGGCTGAGGAGTCAGGGATGCTAGAAAGGAAGAGACTACTGGGGCCAAATTCTTTATAGATTTCTGCAGAGCTTTCACCAAAGTTCTAATGTTGAAGAAAAGGATGTTTGTGTCAGCTTTAGTTGAGAATTCTTTTCTAGAAAGACTCATCAAAAGAACAGTGAATAATTTCAATGCTCTGTGTATGTCAAAATAAAACTACTCCTGGTTTCCAAGTCATGATCAGATTGACTTTTCCATTTGCCAATACAGATACCACCCCAGCAATATTTCGTTAAAAGGATCATCAAGAAAATTTGAGTATAAAGACTGACCTGTAAACTACTTTCTTGTTCTGGTTTCACTGAACTGTGTTTGTTCCTTTTTTTAAAATGCTGTTTTCTAAGGGTCAAGCTTCCTTGTTTCTCTCTCTGTCTCCTGGCAGTGATCCGCTGGGTAGCTCTGCGGATGACTGTCAGGAGGCAGAAGAAAAAGAAGAAGCCTTCTGCGCATGCGTGGAGCTCCCCGCCATTTCAATCAGTCTTTTCTTCTGCCTTCGGCCGTCGGAGGCGTTTTTCAGCAGCTCTGAAAAGACAAAACAAATTAAAACAGGACGTTCCAAAGGGATATAAGAAGAAAGCGGGGCATTAAGGCATTGAGCCTCCCTCCCAGAAAAGGGAAAATCAAATAATTGGCCCGCCAGGTTGCCGCGCAAAGCGCCCAGGAACCGAGCAGCAGTGGGACTCCGGGGGAGAAGAGGCTGTGGCCTACCCCTGTCTCTTATACACATCTAGATGTGTATAAGAGACAGGGGGAGAAGAGGCTGTGGCCTACCCCAGCGGCTTAGTTGCCGTGGAGTCCCGGCACAGTAAGTCTCCCCCCGCTTTGGGCCCCGACACCGCCTGCGGGGGTAGGGCCCGGCCGCGCCGGCTTCACAGCTCCCATCGTTCCCGTCCGCGTGACAGCCTGTCTCTTATACACATCTAGATGTGTATAAGAGACAGCTGTTACCCCCTCCCAGGGCGCAGAGATTTATCAGCAAAATCCCCACGAGACTTCACCCCAGGGCTCTGGGGCGAGCAAGGCCCTTCCAAGACCAGAGGGGTCAGGGTTGCCATTGGCCCGTTCAGAAGGGAGAGCGGGAAAAGCCCAAAGCAAGGGGAAAAACAAGGCAACCAAGCGCCACCTACAGGCCTCTACTGCCAGGCTCCTGGAATCACCTCAGTGTTCTGAGGGTGAGAGTGGGAGCGAGTCCCAACCAAAAAAGCTTAGAGTTCAAACCACCTCTGATCTGGCATCAGATTCAGACTCAGACTGGGAGGATATAGAGGACCTGGACTCTCAGGGCACTACGCAGGAGGCATTTCCCTTTCCAGCGTAAGGGGGAGTTTTTGCCACAGGTAGTGAAAACCCTCAAATTACTAGAGAAACCAACCAAGGATATATCCTCTGATTCTCAAGAGGAGGAGGACCCGGGAGTATATCCCATCTGTCCATGGGAAAGACCCGGGTTTTCCTCTAGACAAGGCATTCGAGAGGCTCATCCTTCAGGAAACACCCTGAGAAGGGACAGAGGATGAATAAGACTCAGTTCTCCTTATACTCCCTATCCAGACGTAAGGAGCCCCTATTGAAAAATCCTAAAGTAGACGCAGCCTCAGTCTCCCTTGCTAAACAGACAGTTTTTCCAACAGAGGGGGACTGCTACCCTAAAGATGCAACAGACAGGGCAGTCGAAAACGCCCTGCGAAGGGGATTAGAGTCTTCTTCCACAGCAGTGAGAATAAACGTTATTTCTTCCTGCGTGGCTAGAGCTCTAATGGCGTGGTTACAAGAGGCACAGGACCCGAGTATTTCAGATAGGAGAGATAAGGTGTTGTCTTCAAGAATTAATCTGGCTTCCTCTTTCTTAGCCGACGCCACTATGGATGCTATGCTATGGTCGGCCAGGTCAGTTGCTAACTCGATCTCAGCCAGATGCAAACTCTTGCTCCGATCCTGGGACGGTGATAATACGGCAAAAAACCTTCTCACCTCCGCCCCTTACAAGGGCTATAAATTGTTCGGGATCTGTCTGGAAAAAGTATTGGCAGACGCGAACGACAAGTCCAAACAAAAGACTCTACAGCACATGGGCTCTAGGAAACACCTTTTTCGTGGCTCCAGTTTCAGACCCAGAGGGGGGTATGGATCGGGATATGGATCAAGTAGAAAGTTCCATAATCAGTACAGACATGACCAATCCGGACGTTTCCCTTCTCGTAGAGGGGGTAGGGGTTACAGTTTTAGGCAGGACAAACAGAAGCCCAGGATTTTCACTCAGAACAACCGTAAACAAGAGGCATGACTATGCAAGGGACTTGGAAGTGGGAGGCAGACTGCAGTTTTTTTCAGAAGAGTGGTCGCAGTCCGTCTCTGATGCCTGGGTCCTCCAATGTGTAAACCCCGGCTACAAGATAAAGTTCAAGAGGGCTCCACCCCAAGCATTCTTCACCTCCCCAAGATCGGCCAACAACCAAAAGCACCTAGCCATGCTCCAGGAGTTGCAGCGGCTCAGAGACATTGGAGCGATAGAACCGGTTCCCCCAAACCAGCAGGGGAGGGGCCTCTACTCTCTCCTTTTCCTAGTGGGCAAGAAATCAGGGTCTTGGCGAGCGGTCTTGGACCTCAAACGACTGAACAGGGCGGTTCAGACCCCAAAATTCAAGATGGAGACAGTAACATCGATTTGTCGCACCATCAGGAAACGGGATTGGTTAGCCTCCCTGGACCTCCTCCACATTCCAATTTGGGAGCCCCATTGGCAGTGGCTGCGATTCTGCTACCTGGACACTCATTTCCAGTTCAGGGCCCTTCCCTTTGGCCTGTCATCAGCGCTGCGGACTTTCACCAAGGTTCTAGTACCGCTAGTGGCAAACCTTCGCAAGGAGGGAATCCACTTATACCCATATCTTGACGACCTCCTCCTACCGGCACAGAGTCTCACCAAGCTTCACAGGGATATCGACAGGACCATACATTACCTGGGGATCCACGGCTTCCTAGTGAATCGAGACAAACGTCACCTGAGCCCGACTCACACCATCGAACATCTGGGGGTCTTCATCGATACAATCTCAGGAGCAGCTTACGTGCCGACAGAAAGACAGGGCAAGATCCGGCAGAGAATACTCCTGTTAAGGTACCAGAAACGGACAAGGCTAAAGAGCCTTGCTCAACTGTTGGGCCTCCTGGTCTCCTGCACGAAGCAAGTGCAGTGGGCAAGATTCCCCCTTCGCCCCTTGCAGCGGCTGCTGAGGCCTTTTCAGCAAGAGCTTACCAGCAGGAAAAATCCATGGGTCACAATTCCAAGAAGCCTACCAAAATCAATGTCCTGGTGGTTAGGCCCAGCCGCTTTTCAGACAGGCGTTCCCCTGGAGGAACCGGAAAGAGTGATACTAACAACAGACATGAGTTTGAAGGGATGGGGAGCCCATATGGGAACGAGGTCGGTCCAGGGATTGTGGTCCCAGCAGCAATCACAACTGAGCATCAATATTCTCGAGCTGACAGCAATCCGTCTGACTCTACAAAGTCTAGCCCACGACATCGGCAATTCACACGTCCTGGTATATACAGACAACATAACAGCAAAAGCGTACGTAAATCACCAGGGAGGCTCAAGATCCAGGCTGTTACATCAGGAAGCTGTACAACTATTCACCTGGGCGGAGACCAATCTGAGTTCCCTGAAGGCTTTTCATATAAATGGGGTACAGAATGTACAAGCGGATTTGCTAAGTCGCCAGTCGATTGACCCACACGAGTGGGGCCTCCACCCTGAGGTCTTCAGGTACCTAACAACACAGTTTGGATATCCGGAGATGGATCTCTTCGCGACGAAAGAGAACCAGAAGACAGTTCGTTACATGGCAAAAACAAGGGACACGCACTCAGAAGCTGTAGACGCCCTCAATCACAGATGGCCAAAGGGCTTGTTACATGCTTTCCCACCGACGCCCCCGCTATCCAGAGTCGTAGCAAGGATCATCAACCAAGCAGCACACGTGATTCTCATCGCTTCTTGGTGGCCGAGGAGGCCGTGGTTCTCCGACCTGGTGGAACTGAGTCAAGAACCTCCGATCACCCTGCCACTGCGCCCCGACCTGCTGTTGCAGGGCCCTCTATGGTGCAACTCCATTGTGACGCTAAAATTAACAGCATGGCACTTGAATGCTCGGCACTAAGGGGGGAGGGCAGGTTATTCAGAAGCTGTATTGACTACCTTACAGCAGGCTAGGAGACCGGCAACTAGAAAATCTTATGGAGCTACGTGGAAGGTTTTTGCTCTTTGGGCAATGGATAGGGGGTTAGACCCATGTTTAGCACGTGTTCAGACTATCCTCCAATTCCTTCAGGAAGGTTTAGATAAGGGATTGCGCCCAAATACATTGGCACGCCAAGCAGCTGCCATTTCTTCGGTCCTGCAATCCATTTCAAAGAAAAGGTTCTTGCCACACAAACACATCACACAATTCCTGAGGGCAGCTAGGAATATATCCCCTCCTGTAGTGCATAGGTGCCCATCCTGGAGTCTCAGTTTGGTGCTGGATGTCTTGACAGGCCCTCCCTTTGAACCGCTTAAGCATGTCTCCTTATACATGCTATCTCTAAAGGTGGTGTTTTTGGTAGCAGTCACTTCCGCCAGAAGGGTGTCCGAATTGGGAGCCCTGTCCATGGAGGACAATTTCTACCTCTTCAGTAAACAGTCAGTTACTCTCCGAATGGACGAGGCATTCATTCCGAAAGTTAATTCGGCCTTTCATAGGTCCCAGGACGTGGTTTTACCGTCCTTCTGCCCTAATCCTACTCACCCTAGGGAAAAAGTATGGCACACCTTAGATGTAAGGAGAGCTCTTAAAATCTACTTGAGAAGGACCAGATCTATTTGGACAACCTCAGCCTTGTTTATTAACATTAGACCTTCCTATGGGGGAAAAAAGACTTCCAAGTCACTGATTTCCCAATGGGTTCGTCAGTGCATCATTGAGGCATATAAAGCCAAACATAAGGTTCCCCCGCTCCAGATTTGGGCCCACTCAGTGAGGAGTGCAGCTACCTCCTATGCTTTTAAATCTAGAGCGTCATTCTCAGAGGTATGCAGGGCGGCCACTTGGTCCTCCCTGCATACTTTTGTTAAGCATTACAAATTGGACCTGTTCAAATCCGCTGAAGCGGCGTTTGGCAGGAGGGTTCTGCAAGCGGTCCTGGAGGCTCCCGGGGCTGTTTGCTCCCACCCTTAAGGTATTTGGGCTTGGGTACATCCCAGCGGATCACTGCCAGGAGACAGAGAGAGAAACAGAAATTGGTCACCTACCTCGGTGAATTTGTTTCTTATCTGTTGAACTGGCAGTGATCTGGCCCTCCCTGTCAAGCAGCAAATTTCAAGATAGTGGGTGCTATATATATATATATATATACATACATACTTAGGTATAAGCAATAAATAGAATGGTTGATAGTGTAGGTCGCATAAGAAGAAGCACGTTTTTCTCTGAATCCCCTCAGCTTCCAGCTCCCGGTTGGGCCGTGCGGTAATTTGGGGAAGAGCGCATTAATGTTGTTGTTCTTAAGTAATTCCAGAGGTGGAGACATGCCTTGGCTTGGATATAAGAGTGATTAAAATGGCGGGCAGCTCCACGCATGCGCAGAAGGCTTCTTCTTTTTCTTCTGCCTCCTGACGGTCATCCGCAGAGCTACCCAGCGGATCACTGCCAGTTCAACAGAGAAGAAACAAATTCACCGAGGTAGGTGACCAATTTTTGTTCCTCAGTGTAGTAAAACTAGGTATCATAAAACTGACTTGTGTTGGAAGGCAAAAGTACCAGTTCAATGACATTTTACCCACTCCCTCCCTTCTTAAAGACCCTTAGGAACTCCTCTGCCAAAGCTTGAGTTCATTTGGGAAAGGGGCTCCTACTGGGTCTACAGTACATTGCTGTATGGTATTCTGTCTTGGTGATGGTAGAAATAATATGGGTTGAAGTAGTACTGACTTTTGACAGGCTCCTTAAGGGCTTGCCACTGTGCAGTTGTAAGTATTGCTGGTCAGTGACAGCAGGGATCTTGGAAGGAGTCATGATTCTTCAGGCTGGTTCCAACAGACGCTTTAATGTAGTTACAATAACAATTACTTAGCTTTTTCATTAATTGATTAATTAATTGTATAGCACTTTGAATATGTAAAACACTATATAGATCCATTCTACCTGTAAATGCATCTGTGACCAATAAAAAAGCTTATGTACTCTGTTGAAAGACAGTCTAAAAGAATATCTTAGTGTATAAACGCTAAAATCTAGTTTTTTGTCTGTTACAATGTTACATTCCATTATAAAGATCATCAGTGCTGACTTCTTATTTCTCTTTTGAATCTGATGTGTCTCAGCTGTAGATGTACTTGTTGGAAATAATTTTCCATCTACTATATAGTGAAATTCCCAACAAAATACTTGAGCATTCATTTTTTTAAAATGTGAAAAGAATGCTACTGAAATGCAGCTTTGTTGGCAATATCTCTGCTGTATTATTGGCAGCTGACATCTGAAATTCATGGGAACGCAGTTCAATTACTCACCTGTTTAGTAAGTCAGGCCTTTATCTTGCTTCTTTCGGTTGTGGTTCATAAGTAAAGTACTGTATCTTTATTTTAATTCTGTCTAGAATGAGTAAAGAGAAATTTCCCAGCAAAGTCTCATTCACGGTGAAATTTAGGAAACTGTTCCACCCAGGTGTTACTAGGAAGCTTTCTGAAACTTTGTAGTCTGTGCTCCATATAAATTTCTCCTTCAGTTTCCTTTGCCTCTGTGAAACAAGGTTATACAAGCAAACTCTACTCTGATTACATCATCAGCATGAGACAAAATTGTGATCCATATCAGTTGTAACAGTTGCAATATTCATGAATGAAATCCTGAGAGTTCAAGTAGTTAAGTCCAAATAAAATTGTGATCTTTATCCCACTTGACAGCTACATTTATCAAATTATTAAGGGGAAAAATTGATTGCTAAAAGTTATAGTGTGATCTATTATGTGATTTTATCAAAGTATAACTTTGTTACCAAGTGGATTGTCACACAATTTCATAAAATAACAATTGTTCTGTAGTTGTGCAAGCTTTTCCTTCCTTAATGCTTTCTGTTTCCCTTTGCCCTTATTTCTGCTTCATCCTTTCTCTGCCTTTCACAGTAGAAAATACAATTGTGAAAAATGGGTAGATGGAGTAGAGAATCGAATAATAAATATTTACACAGACCAGCAGTTTAATTTCATCTTGTTCATTTGAGTTCACCAAACCAAGAAAAATATAACTCATAAGTGCGCATATTAATTAAGAGACTGAAATACATAACCCATTGAGTGCATATAGAATACCATATTTCTTACCTTGAGCAAAGCCCCCAAAATGTGTATAATCTAGTTTACAGCCATGTTTAAGCTTTCCATGGGTATAATTTCATTGACATTTTGTATTACTGTAAAAGATTAAAACACATTTACATGCTGTAATTTAAAAAAAAAAAAAAAAAGTCTGTCATTGCTAGGGCAGATACTCAAATCAACTGGCAGCTGTTACTGCAGTAGAATATTGCAGGGGTTCCCAGCTATATAAAACAGTATTTTTGATGGCTGGTATACTTTTCTTTCTTTCTTTTTTTAAAAGAGAAGCAGCAACAGCAGCAGCACGGCTTCAAACAGGTTCACTCTTGTCATAGCTATTAGTGTCAGTCTTTCAATAGCATGTCAGATTGATTGGCAGACAGTCTTTTTCTTCTTTTGTGCAGAATAGTAATTTTAGTGTGTGCTTGCAATAAAAACCTAACATAAATGGTTTTCTTTTTCTAAAGGAGGAAACTTGAGTTCCTTGCAACCTATGTAGATTACCTTGCACTTACACTTCACAGAAAATGAAGCCTGGTAGAACTTGCTTGATAATTTTTAGCACTTTCTTCTAGATCTAGGCTTTGCGTGCTTCACAAAAGTCACATCTGGACATTCTCTACTTGGTATAACAAGCACATGCAGGCTTTTGCCTTTGCATATAGTAAGTGGGTTGGAATTGAGTGAGATGTTGAGGACTTCTGGTCTCTTCTCCAGCAGAAGTTGTGTTGAGGATTTTATGTTGCAGCTTCTTATATAACAACAAAAGCTGAACTGAACTCCCCTCATAATTGCCTCTTTACTTATCCTGGTCAGCCCAACAGATGCTTCCCTGAGTGATGTAAAAAAAAGGTTTTGAAATAGTAGGTAACAAATTGCAATATTAGTTCAGTTCAGGTATTAAATTATGTGTAATTGTTGACATCCCAGACGTTTTGACCCAGAAAGTTCAGTGTAACTTACACATATGAACGAAGTTAGATGTGTGGTACTTGGGCAAGGCAGCAGTGAGGACTACATGGTTCTCTGAAGAAAAGATTCCTAACTTTAAAAAGAAAGTGGCCAGCTAAAGGAACACTGTCTCTTGTGGCTATGAAGCAGCATGCTGAACTACTGCTATGCTACTCATACAAATTTGGTGTAATTCTCTTCCATTTGCTAATCCATGCTGAGTTGATGGTATGCCTCTTTTCTTTTCATTAAAACACCATCAGTGGAATTAGCATTTTATGAGTTTCTGTACAAGGAACCTCTACTTGTCTTTGCCATTAGGAGAAGTAGAGGTTTTGGCACCTTAATAACATATGTATCTGGAGTAAGTGTATATTTTGCACTGCATCTCTGGACAGCAGTCCTACCTTGGATGTTCATTGTTCACCATTCCTTCCAGCTGGAGGCATAGTTAAGCTGTAAACTGTCATGGCTACTTAGGGTAGGACCATTTTGTTCCAGGCAGAAACTGTTTCCGCCCAGTATCGGATACCGGAAGATCCGGTTTTCCCACCCCTATTCCTTACCCTTAAAAAAAAATTAAAGAAAAGACCTGAGGCAGGGCACACTATAATAATAATAATAATAATAATAATAATAAATGTTATAGCACCTCACTGCCAAATGGTGATTGGAGTGCTTTACAAAATATAATATATAAAATCCATTAAAATATAAATCTATATAAAAACAATTTTAAAAGGGAAAGGGAACATGGTGAGGACAACACACTTCATATCCCCATTCCCCCTGAATATATCCCCTGCAAGGCAAGGAGACCCAGTGAAATCTGCAAGGGTGCTTTCTCATTTCCCCCATCCACTCACAGTGGATCAGAGCAGGAGGACCAGCAAGTAGTGCAGCTGCGTGCCCATTCTTGTCCAGGGGTGTTGTGGAATCTCCTTCTTTGAAGGATTTCAAAACCCAGCTAGACAAGCATTTGTCTGTGATGCTGTAGACAGGGATATCCTGCGTGGATCAAGAGGTCAGACTGGATGACTCTTGAGGTACCGTCCAACCCAAAAACTCTGACTCTTTGATCTTCCCTCTGAAGGATAGGAACAGGGGCAAGAAAGGCTGCTTGCCCACGTTAAAAAGCGCACCCAATTTTCCTCCGGGAAAATCTCCGGGAGACAAATCAAGTGCGGGATTTGTTTGTGGACATGTTAGCCCACTGCATTTTTGGTGGCAATCTCACAGAGAATGAATTCTGAATTTGTATCCATGTGGCTGCCATACATGGAGTGTTCAAAGGAATTACCAGGGCAGAGGGAAATCAATCAACCTGTGAACCCTGTACGCCTATGCCAGGGACTATAGGCCTTCAGTAAGGACAAGTCAGTGTCTGAGCTGTTCCACTGATGTAATTGATGCAGAGGCATCAAACTAAATGCACAGAAATCCCCTGAGTGCTTTTGAAAATCTCAAGTGAATACGGAGTGGAATGGGCTCGTGTGTGTGGAGACTTGGGGTTGGGGATTATATTTATATTGTGATTTAATTATATTGGGTCAGTTTGTTGTATTATTGTGAACTGTCCTGAGCCTCCTTGTATAGGGTAGCATATCAATCAAAAATAATGGTAATAATAGGCATGTGCTAGCACACATCCTGGACCTGTCCTCATGAGCATTCAACAACCAGAAAGTTCAGAGGACATGGCTGCAGCTAAAGGCTTACTGTGAAAATCTGAGCTATCAGCCATATGCTTAGCCCTAGCTGGAAAAAACAAGAAACCTTTTGTCCTGTATGGATGGCAGGATCGTTTTCTTCTTCTAGACATGCAAATATCAGGCTATTATCCAGACAAACAGACTGACAAAGACAAACAGACAAATAACACACACAGTTATTCTTCATTCAGTATATATCAAACATTATTTTATTTTAGCCATATTTTGTGCTAAGATGTCCTTAATATAAAACTTTTAAGGCATTGCTAAAATATTAAACTATAGTTGTACAAGAATTCCCTAAAGGTTGGAAAATAGACACCACAACTGGGAGGACACAAATGTTGAATTTTGCTAGAGTACACATATGCATAATAAATAGCATACACTAAATATAAATAATAACATTACAATTTAATTATCAAAGCATTGAAAGCTTACAAAGTACAGCTGCAGAGAAAAATAATGATAATAATAAAAAAATCTCTGAGCAGGAAAAAAGTGCAACAGAGAAGTACTCTATATTCTTTAGTGTATAGACGCCATACAGATTTTAAATAGTGTTAAATGTATTATTTATTTATTTTAAGTCAGTTGTTTTTACATCATAATAGCAGTTTCTTGAGTGAATGCCCAACCCTGTAGTTCAATCAGAAGTTAAATGAGAAGTAAATACAAATATAAGATCATTTGCTATTCACATATGAATGAAGTTGTGTTTAGATCAAGCAAATTCAAATATTTAAGAGGATTCTAATTGTCTTATTGTGAGTGTATATATTAACGTAAAGCACCAGGTACATCGCTGGTACTATATAAATGCTAATAATAATGCTAATAATAATAATTAATACTGTAACGTGATCTCAATGTGTAAAAAAACAAAACTTGATGGTTACTTTTTTTTAATTACCAATTTCCCCAAGACCAGGTGGGCGTTTTGAGAGTAACCACATCTTACAGTACATTCTTGCTTACATAATGCCAGCACCTGTTGGTCTTTCTCACTACAGCAGCTGTATTTTGTGCAAAGAGTGCTTTTTATTTTCTTCTTCAATGGTATTTACCCCAGAGTTCTGAAGGAACTCAAATGTGAAATTGCAAAGCTACTAGTAGTAATTTGTAACCTAACGTTGGCATCTGGCACTGTACCTGAGGACTGGAGGGTGACAAATGTAACCCCAGTATTTAAAAAGGGATCCAGAGGTGATCCTGGAAACTACAGACCAGTAAGCCTGACGTCTGTGCCGGGCAAATTGGTGGAAACTATCATTAAGAACAGAATCACTGGGCATATTGATAAACATGGCTTAATGACAAAGAGTCAGCATGGATTTAGCAAAGGGAAGTCATGCCTCACTAATCTCTTGGAATTCTTTGAGGGCGTAAACAAGCATGTGGACAGGGGAGACCCAGCAGATATAGTGTACCTGGATTTCCAGAAAGCTTTTGATAAGGTCCCACATAAACGACTCTTGAGAAAATTAAAAAGCCATGGGATAGGAGGTAGTGTTTTGCTATGGATTGGTAACTGGTTAAAGGATAGGAAGCAAAGAGTGGGACTAAATGGCCAGTTTTCACAATGGAGGGATGTAAAAAGTGGTGTGCCCCAAGGATCTGTACTGGGACCAGTTCTTTTCAATGTATTCATTAATGATCTGGAAAAGGGTGTTAAGAGTGAGGTGATCAAATTTGCAGATGACACCAAGTTATTCAGAGTAGTCAGAACACGAGCAGACTGTGAGGAGCTGCAGCAAGATCTTACAAGACTGGGTGCCTGGGCATCTAAATGGCAGATGAGATTTAATGTGGACAAGTGCAAAGTGATGCACATTGGGAAAAATAATCCAAATTATGAGTACACAATGCTGGGTACTAAGCTAGGAGTTACCACTCAGGAAAAGGATCTGGGAGTGATTGTGGATAATACACTGAAATCCTCAGCCCAGTGTGCCGCAGCGGTCAAAAAAGCAAATAGAATGTTAGGAATTATTCGCAAGGGAATAGAGAATAAAACTGAGGATGTCATAATGCCTCTATACAAATCAATGGTGCGACCGCACCTTGAATATTGTGTGCAGTTCTGGTCGCCCCATCTCAAAAAAGACATAGCGGAACTAGAAAAGGTACAGAGAAGGGCAACAAAAATGATCCAGGGTATGGAACAGCACCCGTATGAGGAGAGGCTTGATAGGTTGGGGCTCTTCAGCTTGGAAAAGAGACGGCTGAGAGGAGATATGATAGAGGTCTATAAAATCATGAGTGGTGTGGAACTTGTAAACAAGGAATGGTTATTTACCCTCAACTGGTACTAAAACTAGGGGACACTCCATGAAACTCACAGGTGGCAGAGTAAAAACAGACAAAATAAAGTATTTTTTCACTCAGCATACTATTAGGTTGTAGAATTTACTGCCAGGGGAGGTGGTCAGGGCCAGCAGTATCGCTGAGTTTTAAAAGAGGTTTGGACAAGTTTCTGGAAGATAGTTCCATTGGCAGCTATTAGCCAGATAGGATTGGGGAACAAAACCCTTTACTGTCAGGAGCCTGGGGATGACCCACAGGAAATGGGATAGCATGGTGACCTGTTGGGTGCTTCTCCCAGTCCCCCGTGACTGGCCACTGTTGGAGGCAGGATGCTGGACTCGATGGACCGTTGGTCTGACCCAGTATGGCACTTCTTATGTTCTTATGTACTCTGTTGCTTTCTTGATTATTTTGCATATTTTTTCCCTCGTTTCTTCTTAAATGTCTGCATTACAGTGCAGTTACCTACACTGAAATATTAAGAATCATAGCACCATAGGGTTGGAAGATAGCTCAAGGATCATCAAATCCAGCCCTGAAGCAAGTGAGGGTCAATGATACCTAAAGCATCCCATCCAAAAACGTTTATTCTGTCTCCTCTTAAAAACCCACAGCAAAGGAGATTTCACTACCTGGGCAACTCGATCCATTACCTGACAATTTTCTGCAGGGGAGGGGTCCTGCTGAACCCCAGTCCCAGTACATTTTTCAGTTAGGACTGAAGGCTGGATTTGAACCATTAGGCTGTGGTATGGAGAATAAAAAATAAATGGGTTAACAGCCACCAAACAGACTCATAGCAGTTTCTAGGACTTTCAGAGCAGCAGTAAGTTGGAGTAGGTAATGTAGCCTCTTGCTGTCAGGAGCCGGGAGTGAACAACAGGATCACCCAATCGTGACCTGTTGGGTACTTCTTCCAAGTGACCGCACTTGTAAAAATCCCTGCATTCTCATGCAAAATGAGGATTTTGCGAAATCCTCTGCAAAATGCAGCATGTTTGATTTACTTAGGGTAGGGGGAAAGAGCAGTTTGACATAAAAGGACATTCTAGTTAAGTAAATTCGACTTATGTGATTTCTCTTATGCATATCAGTTCCTTCAGCCTTTCATCTTCTGACTTGCATTCCAAAGTTGTTACCATCTTTGTTGCTTTTATTTGGCTCTTCTCAAGTTTATCTGCATCCATCTTAAGAAGTGGTGCTCATAAGTAGGCATGGGCGAACAGAACGCGGTTCAGATGTTCGGTCGTTCGGTTTGAAACCCGAGTTTGGGTTCGATGGTTCGGTTCAGCCGAGTTCGATTTGGCTGAACTTGGCCGAGCATTCAAAAATAACGAAATCGAAACGAAATCGAAACTGAAACCTAATTTTCGGCCCTGGAAAGACGTTTTTCCTGCCCCCAACTCATCTGAACTCGTCCAAACACGACCGAACTGTTCGGTCGTTCAAAAGTTCAGTTCGGACGTTCGGTTCGGACGTCCGAACAGACCGAGTTCGGTCCGAACATCCAAACTGCGTTCGCCCATCCCTACCCATAAGTAGTGCCATACTCCGTCAGACCAATGGTCCGTTTCAGTGGACAGGATTTCACCTGTGGCTAATCTAGGTCGCTTGGAAGAAGTACCCAACAGGTCACAATGGGGAGATCCATTCCCTGTTGTTCACTCCCAGCTCCCGACAGTAAGAGGTTACATTCCTCAAATCTACCTGTCTAATACCTGCTAATGGACCTATCCTCCAGAAACTTGTCCAACCCTTTCTTAAACACAGCTCTACTACTGGCCTTGACCACATCATCTGGCAACAAATTCCACAAGTTAATTGTGCATTGAATGGAAAAAATGTTTTCTTTGGTTTAAATTGGCTACCTGTTAGCTTCATGGAGTGTCCCCCAGTTCTAGTACTATCTGAGCAGGTACATAACTGTTCCCTATTAACTTGTTCCACACCACTCATGATTTTATAAACTTCTGTCGTATCCCCTCTGTCATCTCTTCTCCAGGCACCCCAACTATCCAGCCTTTCTTCATAGGGAGAAGAGCCTTTCTCCATAGCCCTTATCATTTTTGTTGTCCTTCTCTGTACCTTTTCTATTTCTGCTATATCTTTTTGGAGATGCAGCAACCAGAACTGCACACGATATTCAAGCTGAGGTCACACCACTGATTTATATAGTGGCATTACGCTATTTTCAGTTTTATTCTCTATCCCTTTACGAATAATTCATAACAATGTTTGCTTTTTTGACAGCCACCACACACTGAACTGAGAATTTCAATGTATTGTCCACAATGACTCCAAGGTCTTTTTCCTGAATTGGTAGCTCCTAATTTAGAACCCAGCATTGTGTACATGAAGTTTGGATTGTTTTTCCCTATATGCATCACTTTGCACTTGTTTACATTAAAGTTCATCTGCCATTTAGATGCCCAGTGACCCAGTCTCGCAAGATCCCCCTGCAATTCTTCAGTCCGCTCATGTTTTAACTATGTTGAATAACTTGGTGTCATCTGCAAATTTGATCACCTCACTCCTTACTCCCCTTTCCAGATCATTAATAGTGGAAGTCTCGTGAGTTTGCTGACTTTCATCGTTTTAAGCTTACTGTTTCTGTATTTAGTGATGCCCTTTCCCTGGCCAAAGACCGCTATTACTCCACATTAATTGAATCTCACTCCCACAACCCCCACCGTCCCTTCTCAAAATTTGCTTTCCTTCTAAAATCTCCCTGTCCTCTCCCCTCCCCGCATCCCCTCTCTCTGCGCAGGATCTTCTCTCCTTTTTTCAACAAGATTGATAACCTGTCCCTCAGGTGCATAGCCTGGAATTCATCTTTGATTCCTCCCTCTCCTTTACGCCTCTGGTCCAGGCTGTTGCCAAATCCTGTCGCATCACTCTATATTGCTCTGTGTAATATTGCTAAAATTTGGTCCTGCTTTACTCTTTCCACTGCAAAACCCCTAGTCCATGCTCTAATCATCTCACTTTGATTTAACTTACTCCTTACTGGTCTCCCATGCTGTGACCACATTCAGCCCTTCCTCTTCTCCTTATATTGGCGAACCCGCTGCATGAATGCATTCAGCACAAGCTCCTGGTCTTCACCTTCAAGGCTGTTCATGGTCTTGCTCCCCCATATCTCTCTGCTCTTGTATCCCACCACACTCCTGTCCAGGAGCTTCGCTCCAACTTGGACCCACCCTCGCGTGCTCGTGACTACTTTGCTCTTCTAAATATTTTCACCCTATCTCTCTTGCTTCCCCCCGTGCCTGGAATTCACGCCTTGGATACATTTGTTCTGCTCCCTCCCTCACAACTTTCAAATTCCTCCTGAAAACCTGCCTCTTCCATCAGGCCTTTCCTAGCTCATCATGAGTGAAATTGCATCCTCTCCCCCTCCGCGCCCCCCAGTCTTCCCTGTAACTAAATTAAGCACGTGCACCTGAGACTTCTCAACTTCATGAATTTACTCTCGTCTCCCCACCCCCTCCTCTTTATTGTAAGCTCCTTGGGGTAGGAACTGTTTATAACTATTGATTGTACAGTGTCAGGTACACTGCTGGTGCTACATAATCAGTAATGATGATGATGATAATTAATAACCTGTGTATGTAATTCTCTTTATTTTGCCTTCTAACTCTGTAACTCTTGTACATCTACACTGTGTAAGATTACTGTATTGAGACCATAATGAAGAGCCAGGCCTTCAGTACAAATCTCTGTGGTAATTTGCTAATGACTGACATTTTGAGTTAATTTTTAAGAGTTACTTTTGTTTTCTCACCTTCATCAGATGTATACCACCCCATATTCTACCTTCTCCTTGACACTACGGGGTTTTGGATATTAACCTTTTGTAATTAAGATGCTTTGTCTATTTGACACATATTATTCCTTTTTACTTCTTCTAATTTCTATTTTATTTCCAATAGTTCTTTATAATTTTTTCCATCTTCTCGTTTCCCAGATCTTTGGTACCTATCAAATGCTAAATGCTGTCCCATATATCCTTAGTAACCAAGCTGAATTTTTCTGTCCTTTTTAATATTTAGGTTTTATTTGATGAATGTAGATTACACCATCTCTAACTGTGCCTTAAATAATTGCCACTTAAGGGAATTAAGAAGTACAAGGGAAGGAAAATGCTGATCCATAGACTAAGCAGAGGGAGAAAACGTTCCCACTGGGTCCAATTTCCCAAGAAGGACCATCAGGATAGTGACTAGGACCTGAAATTACAGCTTGAATGACCTCTAAAAATTATCAGTTCAAAGAGAAGCTTGACTGCAATTGTTTGCACTAAAGAAAGAGAGGATAGATAGAAGTTCCATAGGAGGGTTGCTTCTTTTGTTGTTGTTGGTTTATATATAAGCAAACGTTTGTTATATTTTACTAAAATTTGTGCAGTATGAAGGAAACTAGTGCGAGTAGGTTGAAAAGTTCTTTAAGCTCATAATGGGTCCATTAGCTGGGAGTCTTTTGTTCCAAAAGATGAGCAAAAAAAATATATCAGAAAAACACCATTTGAATCGAAGTGTATTTGCTGTATTCATTATGGTTGGATAATGCACAGTATATTCCAAATTCATGATGTAAGAGTCTATTTAGAAAGTGTGGAAGAAGATATGCAATACAAAGAACTTTGAAGATCACTCAGAATTTTATATAGGCTCTCTGGTCACTTTAAATCTTTTGGGTCTGCTTTTTAGACACTGGCAGTGTATATTAGATATGTCAGTGAATGTACATATGTAAATGAATGTAATTTGCACAAACATTTTACTGCAAATAAGAAGTATGTGTATGTTTTCAGAAAGTGTTACTATCATATCTAGCCTTCTAGAAATTAGCCCAAGTTGTTGTAAAAGGGCATGGTTCCATTGACTTCAGTTAAGGGTCACTCATTTACACCAACAGCAATTATTGAATATTGAAACATTGTTTTCAGGAAGGTAGGGATAACATATAGGGAGACAAAAAATGGAGTCTAAAAATTGAAGGAATACTGTTCTCTATTACTGAAAATCATTTTTATCAGTAATATTTGTGAAACATTTTTTTCTCTGAAAATTGTTTCGACAACTTAGTCTTTTATACAGAGATTACTAAACTGTGGGTAGGGTTGCCAAGTAGAGTTTTGTATCTGTTGATGGAGTCATGATCTTATATAAATGAGGTAATATAGGTCAAAAGCTAGGGAACCACTGCTTTAATGTTTTTAAGAGTAAGGGAAGGCCTGAAATTTGGGAATTACAAGGTGGAAGGTGGTCAACATTTTTTTTTAAATAGACTACAACTTCTATATTCTATACATCTATCTTCCTGTTCAGCCTTATCTTCAAAGCACTCAGCCCAGACCAACTTCACTGAAATAGACAGAACTTCTACTAACAAAGTGCTTTGAGACTGTTAGTGTCTTATTAAGATGGAATCTACCTAACTATGCACATTTGGGAGACTGGGAAATAATTATGGGTATTAATTGTTTAAAAAGCTTAATTCCTTGGAAATTTAGAATAATAGAAATGTCTAATTTTGTTAATGTAGTATCTGTCTAGAGTAGGCACGTTATCCAAGCATCATGATAGAGAAAAAGAATTTTTTTTATTGTGTGCTTGGCTTGAGAAACAATCAATTCCATATATTTAAAGATTTCATGTAAACCAATTCACTTCTGCGTTAATTTTGAATGAAAGAATAGATAGAGAATTTAAATAGCTGGGGTTTCAGTATTCAGAAGTTTACCTGATCATTCTTGGCAGTCACTAGTTAACCACTTACCCAGTTTAATGAAAGATTTTTCTGTTTTGTTAATTTTTAGGAAATGTCAAAGTATAACTAGAAGAAAAAGGATGAACTTTGGGAACATGTTTTTTCAAGTATCTGAATTCAGCAGGGACTCAATTGCTAACAAAGCAAGTTTTCTAGTTTTCGTTTTTTGATGACAGAAGAGATTTGGAAATAAGAATTATTTGTCAAATACAGAAAGAAGTATGCACAGGAATAAAATGTTATAAAGTGAATGGGAATTTAACCTATCCAAGTACTGTATGATTTGGTTCTTCAGGGCCCACTGGCCTACTCCTTTATGTTACTTTAGTATTAATCATGGAGTATCTTCTTTCTGTTAACCTCCCATGTAGTGCAAAATTTGTCTTTGCAGCTGCGAAGTTTGTTCAGCTATTCACTCTTATATCCACCCATTCATGCAAAAATCTTGAAATGCTAAGTCATAGATAGATTTTTTGAATGTGGAATCATAGGGTATTTTGAAATGAGACAATAGCCTACTACAGTCTGTGTTTGGTCCATGCAGCCCCCACTCATACATTTAGCATGTCCAGCCTAATAAACAGGGCAGCACCTGTGTGTAGCTCTCATGTGTTGTAGGCAACCCTCGCTCACCCCCAACTCACAGGTTTAGTCCGACAAACCTAATAGATGGGCAGGCATTCATCCTTGCCACACTCCACCCACCAACCCTCCCTTCACGGTATCCCGTCCCCTGCAATGACTCTCAGCCACAGTAAACCATGGTTACAAGAAGCCGCACCAGCGGTTTCTTTCTTCTGGGCTGTTATGACAATACTTGCTCATGTGCTGTGTGTAGCAATTTCTAGCTAGACAGCTACCCAGCGCTTCAAGCTGTTCAAAGCATTTGGTGCATCGTCTACAGGGTTCACAGATGCCAGAGACACAACCATGGATCCTGAGAACTTCAGGGTTCTCGTTATCGCACTCCAGACCTTCATGACCACTGCTGAGCAGAACCTGCACATGATACAGCAGATCCAAGCAGCTTCCTGCTATTGGATCAAGAAGATTTATAGGTACTCACTTGATATGTGGCAATGGTAGTGGGGCACACCTGCTTTGGCACTGTAGACTTGCCTTCATCTGGCAACAACAGGCCGTGCTGAGGAAGATCAAAGTCCTGCAATGGGAGATTATGCTTCACTCACTAATGCCCTGCGTGTAGCTGTACCCACCAAGAGACCTGTCTGGGTGAAGGAGAAAACAACAGACAGGTGGGTGAGTGTGCTATCCTCTGGAGGAGATCCAAGTGGACCTCCAACTTGTCAGAATGCCCTGTCGTCCAGATACCAAAGACCCTCAGGCCTCAGCTAGAGAAGTAGAGCATGGTGTTACAGTCTTCCATCCTGGTGGAAAAGCTTGGGAACATCGCCATCTGGAATCTTACAACTCCATACGCCTGCGCCCAGCAACACAACATTGAAACCTGCATGGTGGCCACTGTTCTCGTCATGATCTACACGATGGTAGTGGAGGTGCTGCTGGACCAGGTGATGCAGTTGACTGACCCCATGGAGGTCATTCATTCATTCACATTTTTACCCCGCCCTTCCCCAAAGGCTCAAAGTGGCTTATGGTGAGCATGCGGTGGGAGAGCATCCTGAATGGCATAGGGTTGATTGAAGGGAGTCATATCACCATCCTCTACCCACCCTGCAGAAAGGACTAATTGAACTGCTAGGGCTTCTTCTCCATGGTTGTCCAGGCTGTAGTGGATCACCATGCCTAGTTTTTGTATGTGCTGGTTGGATGGTCCAGGAAGAAGCATGATGCCTGCATCTTCCACCAGTCCCCACCTTCTTTGGCCGCATGTACATCAAGGACTTTGGACCCACTGCTAATGTGACATGTTGTTCTGTGGGATCCTGCCTACCCCCTGAAGTTAACCACTTATGCCTGGCTCATGAAGGCATACACCTTCACCTGCCCTCTTGCTCCAAGATTCTTAAACATTTTAATATCCGTGCTGTCTGTGCTACCTCAACAAATCTTTGTGGAAGATTACTGCTCAAATATTACCTAAGCACAGTACAGCTTTAATCTTCTAGACTAGGGACATCACCAAGGCAGGAAACAGCAAAGTTAGCCCTGCCTCTCTAATGTTTCTTTTTTTTATTTTTATTTTTATTAGTTTTTATATTATAACATTAAAATACAAACAAAAAAAAATAAAAAAATAAAGAACTAAGTATTACGAAATAGATAATAAAATATACATACTATAAATTTAGTAGAGGTTGGGGGGAGCTTGACTTTATATATAACCAAATATACACATTCATTTAGAAGATACCAAACTGAAAACAAATCAACTTAGAAACCTAACAGAAGATTCATATTACACCACGTTTCATTATATCAAGCCCAGTTATTTCTGCTTACCCGTGTAAGCTTTTCCATTAAAGCAACATGCCTAAGTTCTTCTATACCGAGAATGAAGGTACATTGGGAGTTTTCCATTTCCTTAAAATTAACCATTTAGCAACTAAAAATATAATTGTTTTACAAAGTGATTTCCAGATACTTTCCATTTCTCATGTTAACAATATCTGTATATCCTTTTCTCATTTACCTTTAACGTTAACATCTGCTGTATATAATAGCTTATTGAACCATTTGTATATATTACCAACAAAGTGAGATTTATCCTTAGACTACAACACATATTTTTCCAAATTTGTATATGATAAATTATTCCATATGTTCCCATATGTCTTTTTCAGCGGAGTGCAATGTTTTCTGCAAAACATCTCATGGTCATTACATAACTGAAACATCGTGTAAGCAAAAGGTGAAGATTGTGCACTGGGTTTTTAAGGCATCAGCGAGAGTGGAGAGAGGAGCCGAATGTATCATACCATTCTTAGTGACAGAATTTATTGTAGCTATATTCTTTTTTTTCCAGATATCTGAAATCCCTGTATTATCCCTAAACTTAAATTTATTTATTTCATTAATTATTGAAATTTTTGTCCCACCCTTCCCCGAAAGCCTAGGGCAGCTTACAGAAATAAAAACACAGAACAAAATGATAAAAATACAATGCAATACAATAAGATTCCCTAAAAATCTCTATCCTCACCGCCCAATAACCCACCCATCCAAACCCCTATCCCTGTCTGCCAAATGGTTCACCAAAAAGGAAAATTTTGCACCACGGCTCGAATATGCTCGAATAGGCTGTGGCAGACTTGAGGGAAGGGAGTTCCATAATACTGGGACAGGAACCAAGAATTCCTCTCTGTGGGCCTTTATCATACTGACAAGATGCACTGGTGGGACCCACAAGAGGGCGCTCCCGACGAACTGCAGGGTTGCAGTGTAGCATGAAACTAGCCTTGGGGTAATGAAAGCATGGATGATGATAGCCAGATCTGCATCAGAAAGAAAGGGCCACAGTCTTACCAGATGGAGTTGGTAAAAAACACTCCTGGCCACCACTGCAACCTGACAATCCAGGCGCAGCAGGGGGTCCATAAGCACTGCAAAGCTGAGTAACCAGAGGGGACTGGACTCGCTCAATAACAGGCGTGTCAGTCCCCACCAAGTCCCCATCATCACTTCAGTCTTGTCTGGATTCAGCTTCAACTGACTCACCCCAACAGAAGCCAGGCACTGGGAAAGCACTGCGACTGCCGGACCTGGGTTAAATGAAAAAAGAGAGGTAGAGCTAGGTGTCATCTGCATACTGATGGTACCTCACTCCAGACCTCTAGATTATCTTGCCTAATGGTTTCAGATACACATTGAACAAGAAGGGAGACAGAATGGAATCCTACGGGACACCACAAGGGAGGGCCCAAGGGAAAAACCAGCAATCTCTCATCACCACCAGCTAGGACCTTCCTAACCGGAACCAATCAATAGCAGTCCCAGACACCCCTGCCACGTCCTGCAGTTGTGTCATCACCTCATGATCAACTGTGTCAAAAACCACTAACATAATCTACAGGGCACATCTAACAAAAAATCTAACATAATCAACAGGGCACAATTCCCTCTGTCAATCTCCAGGTGTAGATCGTTGACCAAGGCCACAAGCAAAACTTGCATGCTATATCCCGGACATAAATGTGACTGAAATGGGTCCAGGAATCTGAAAGCTTCAAGATGAGCCTGAAGCTGCCAGGCAACCACAGGTTAAATAACTTTCCCTAAAAAGGGATGGTTAGAGACAGAGTATTAGCTGGCTAGGGAGTCAACAGCCAAGTCTTAAGGATGGGCCGGACCACTGCAGTTCTAATGGTGTTTGGCAACCTACCCTCCTGAAGGGAAGCGTTGATAACCAGCTGGTCTGAAAAGGCCCCGACATCTCCTGGCTGGCTTCCACCAGCCAAGGCCAGGCAAGGATTTAATTCACAACTGGTTACCTGCGTTGCTCCAAACACATCCTCCACATTTGTGGGTGACATGAATTGGAATTGATCCAAACAAATGAGACATGGCTTAGTTTCCATAACCCCAAACTCTGACTCTATAGTTGAAATAGCAAAATGCAGGTTGTGGTGAATATGCATGGTTTTTGTCTGCAAAGTAGTTAATAAAAGTATCACAGCAGGCAATATGTGGCGAAGACAGACCAGATTGACTAGGCCATTCGCCACTCAAAAGAGCTCTGCAAGACTGGACTTTAGGATTTGGCAGTCATATGAAGTTGAATATAATTTTATTTATACGCTTAAAAACAGATGAAGGTACTTTCAAGGGCAATAAACTGAATGTATAGTTAATTCTGAGACAAACATTCATTTTTATTATTACTAGTCTTCCTAGTAATGATATACAAATTGAGTTTTCCATCTTTCCATGTCCTTTTTAATATTTGCTAAGATTTTATCAATATTTATTTGCACCATATTTTAAATTTTAGAACACACCTGTATGCCTAATAGTCTATTATCTTATAGTTCCTTAGCTGAAAATGGAAAAATTTGGATGGATCTAGTCTCCTTGACACAGTCATATAAGAGGATTTATCCCAATTAATCTGAAGGACTAATGATTGGCTAAATGACTCAAACAGAGCTAACATATGAAGTAATGAATTACCTGGGTTTTTCAACAGAAGTAGGATATCATCTGCATATAACTTGATTTTATAAGTTTGATCAAGAATCTTAATCCCCTCAATGTGAGTTGATTGCCTAATAGCTGCTGCCAGAGTTTCCGATGCTAAATTAAATACGAGTGAAGATAGAGGACATCCCTGACTTGCGCTTCTTTCTAAACTGAATGAAGGTGATAACATACCATTAGCGGATACAGTTGCGAGAAGATACCGATCTAAAACTGACATCCAGTTATGAATTCTTACCAAAACAAATTTTTTGATAAATTAAGAGCAGATTTCCATTCAATCCTGTCAAATGCCTTTTCATCATCTAGTGAGAAAAGAGCTGCTGGAGAGTCAAACAGGTGACACTGCTGAAGTACGTGTATCAACATGTGTGTACCATCCGAGGCCAACCTACTCTTTATGACCCTGCCTGATCAGCATGTACCAAAATTGGAATCACCTTACTAAGTCTTAGAACTAGTAATTTTGTGAGAATCTTGTAATAAACATTCAATAAAGAGATTGGGCATTAGTCTCCACATGACTATCCCTCCTTTCCCATCTTCAATAATAAAATAATTAAAGCTGTTCTTGCCTCGCTGGACAAATTTCCCTTTTGAAATATTTCAAATATTTGAAATATTTATTGTACATATCTAATAATAATGGTGCCTGAAATGTTTTATAAAATTTAGATGGAAAAACATCAGGCCCTGGAGTTTTCCCTTTTTTAAAAGAATGCACTACTTCCGTAACTTCCTGTAACGTGATTTCATTTTCCAAGTCAACTGTGTATGTGGTAGTTTGGAGAGATTAATTTTTTCCATGAACTGAGTGAATTTTGTCATATCAAAACTAACATCTGATTGATATAGTCTCTCAAAATACTTCAAATTAATTATTTATCTCCTGTAGCTCTAAAATTGTTTTGCCATTAGAGCCGAGTATTGAGGATATATTAGGGCTGTACTGAATAGTACTTCCAGGTACTTGGGCCGAATTTTGAAATTCCAAGTAATCAGCCTGAGTACTTGGTGGCCATTCAGCGCTGTTTTCAAAGTTTTGGAATTCAGACTCAGAATTTCGGACCTCGGAAAACTTCAGAATTATTTGGCACCACAAAATTAAGAAACCAAACATACTCTTTCACACACACCCAGGGGCACCCTCCTGGCATAGCATTGGTACTGTGGCACTGGTAACTTTATTTATTTATTTATTTATTTTATTTCAGTATATTTATATGCTGCCCCCCATGCCTACGGCATCTCGGGACGGCTTCCAACATAGTACAAAACAATTTTTAAACATAAAAAATCTACAATATCGTCGTTAAAACAGATTTAAAACACCCCCCACAAAAATTAACACACACACCCCTCCGAAGGCCTGGGTGAACAGCCAGGTCTTACAGACATGTCGGAAGGCCAACAGGCCCGGGGCCAGGCAAGCCTCCTCCAGGAGGGAGTTCCATAACCGCGGCCCAGCCACCGAGAATGCCATCTCCATTGTGGCCCCCCATCTTACACAGGGAACCTCCAGAAAGGCGCCCCCAGTGGACCGATGGGATCGCTCTGAGGTGCGGAGGGCAAGGCGGTCCCCGAAATATGAGGGGCCCAGACCGTGCAGGGCTTTGTAAATCAATGCTAACACCTTGAATCTGGCTTGGTACACTATAGGCAGCCAGTGCAGAGTGTGGAGCACCGGTGGTATGTGCTCATTCCGCCCCGTCCCCATCAGGAGATGGGCTGCTGCATTCTCACCAGCTGCAGCCTCCGAACCAAGGGAAGCCCCACGTAGAGCGCGTTACAGTAGTCTAGTCTCGAGGTGATGAAGGCATGGACGAGAGTGGCCAGATCGGGCCTTGAGAGGTAAGGTCGAAGCCCCCATACCAGATACAGCTGGCGAAAGGCGGCTTTAGCCACCGCCTCCACCTGCCGAGCCAGACGGAGGCCCAAATCCAAAACCAACCCCAGACTCCGAACCTGAAGAGCGACAGGTGGGCGAACCCCCCCTATCAGGGGGGCCAGCACCTCCCCCGTCCTTTCCACCACCATCACCTCCGTCTTATCTGGATTGAGCTTCAGTCTGCTCTGCCGCATCCAATCCACCACGGCCTCCAAACATTGGGAGAGTAAAGAGACAGCAGGACCTGGGTCAGTTGAAAATGAGAGGTACAGCTGAGTATCATCAGCATATTGGTGACAACATACTCCGAACCCTCTCACGATCTCCCCCAGGGGCTGCATATACATATTGAACAACAGTGGAGACAGAATGGAACCCTGCAGAACACCACAGATCAAGGCCCGGGGGCTAGGACCAGGCAAGGGGAAGTGGAGCCAGGCAGAGAGATCCTAGATTGGCCCCAAGCCACTGACAGAACAGTAGAAGTTACACTTTACAATTTGGCTCTGCTGTGCCATGTCACAGCCTAGATAATGCACACAATCCCGCAAAACTGTGTGCAACTGCATGGAGAAATAAATCCTACCAAAAGCCAGCAAGCCAAGCAGTAACAAAATTAAGAAACCAGACATTCACACACACCCAGGGGCACCCTCTTGACATGGCATTGGTGCTGTGGCACTGGTAACTTGGACCAGGCAAGGGGAAGTGGAGCCAGGTAGAGAGATCCCTCTGGCCTCATGGTGCCAAGTGCCAACCAAGCAGCAGGCAGAACTAGAAGCAATGTGGTACCCAATTATTATTATTTTTTAAAGCATGACATGGTAAAGGTAAACATAACCACCAGCATTGGCCCTATGGGCAGAACAGGCCAAACCATGCCAGGCCAGGCACCCCCACAGCCGATTACTTACAGATCGAGCACTGTAGCACACAGCCAAATTCACCAAAGAGAATGGAAAATGACTGCAGGCACTGCAATTTGCCGTCTGTAATTTGCACTCAACTGTCCCCACCCATAACCTCCTCCTACCAAATATGGCACTAAGTTTAATCTCCAGAAGAAGCTCAACTGTCCACCAGCCCCAAAACCAGCGTTTGGAAATTTTCCGAAAGAACAACCTTGGTCCTCAGAACTTCGGACTTTCAGAACCGAATACCTTAATCTTAGGTGAATTTGGAAGTTTTCCAAAGACTGAGTTTCAGGCCTAGGATATATGCTTATTTGGTGCCTCTGCTTTGTCTTCTAGCAAATAAGTTTCCTGCCTTATCAACTTTCACACAAGTTAAAATAATACTGTTTAACTCTGTTGAGTTGAAACTCTATGTATTTATTTATTTTTATTTATTTTAATAAATTTTACCCCGCCCCTCCTGCCAAAGGCGCACATATATATGTGTGTGTGAATGTCTGGTTTCTTAATTTTGTGACTGCTGGGCTTGCTGGCTTTTGGTAGGATTTATTTCTCCATGCAGTTGCACACAGTTTTGCGGGATTGTGTGCATTATCTAGGGTGTGACATGGCACAGCAGAGCCAAATTGTAAAGTGTAACTTCTAATAAATATATATATATCTATATATATATATATATATATATATATATATATATATATATCATAATGGGGGATGTAAAAATAATCAACCCCTCCCCTAAAACCCCACCCCTCACCCATCTCATCTAACATGAAAAATTATCATTATAGTTGTGGTTTGCCTTTATAAGGGATCTAAATATAATATCATTCTGTGGGTCTGGTTTATGTGCCCTTTCTTGATCTGAAATTTCTTTCTCTAATAGAAGTAACATTTTAGAGCTCTCTTTTTTCCCCCTTTTACTAGCAAACTTTATACATTGTCCCCTCGAGGTAACTTTTAAAGCTTCCTAAGTGATTACAGCAGATGACACTGAATTCCTATTCTTCCTCTATAAAGCATGCACTCGATTTCTACATCTGCTCACAGAATTTCTCAATACAATGATAAGGGCTTGTTTACAGTTTTCTGTAAATCTCTATTAATAATGAGTCTGTGTTTGCCTACATTTGCTGTTTTCTCTCAAGAAAACAGTAATTCTGTGAGATCAACGTGCGCTGGATGCCCATATTGATTTTTCACATTTTTTTGCTGTGGGTTGGTTCCATTGTCGGAAACAGGAGTCCTGCCCCATGTGGACAGCTCCTTGGCCTACCTGTGGCATGGAAGGACTTGTGATGCCAGCCCCCTGCCCAAATTCCCCGGGAGGGGCTCCTCATTTGAACTTCCCTCCCCACCGGACCAAAGTAAGGCTACTGCAGTGGCCCTCCTCAGGGCAGCCAGGAGATCTGATTCACCCCTGTCTCATTTGTTTTCACCCACAGTCTCTTTCCTTTCCTCTATCTCTCAGTGAGTTTCATTTTAGGCCCCAGATTTGACAGTTTCACCAGAGGGAGGGGGAAGTGGTGGAGATGGACATTGCTTTGAAGACCCCCCCTCCTTTTGGAAAGTTTCCCTTGTAGCCCCGAGCAAAGCCTCTTTTCTCACTCACCCCATTTTCCAAAATAGGCACTTCAAAACATTAGAATTTCAAAATTATGCAACAGATTTTCAAAAACAAAAAATAATAAATCTATTCAGGCCACACTTGAATTCTGAAGTACTGCTAGATTTTTTTATTCTGTTCCCAGACCTAAATCTTCTTCACTTCGGGGAGAAAATGTAATTCTGGCTCCAAATTTCAAGCATCTTTATCTTTCTTGTTTTACATCTGATTTGCCTGAAACTTTAACAGATTCTACCACTTACCCACATAATTCTTCCTTCCAAATTTCACCGTGATAGGAGAACTCATCCTGATTTTATAATGAATAGATCGTTCATGATTAAACACAGTTAATGCAGCAACATGAGCTGTGAGAGCCCAAACCCCATTCAGCTCCATAGTGAGCGACTGCTTCCACCACACTGTGGGGCCAGCATGGGGAGCTGGGCAGACGGTTGCCCCCCTGTGGGGGAACCAGGCGGCCAGGCTGCTGTTGACACTCTCACCATAGCCTACGGCCACACCGGACTAAACATGCCTGATCCTGTCCAATCTCGGAAGCTATGTGGTCCTGGGCCTGCCTAGTACTTGGATGGGAGACCGCCTGGGAATTCCAGGTGCCGTAGGCTTCCCCTCTCCTGCTGCTCAGAAAATCTTTTACCTCTTTGAGGTTACAAACAATGTCCATGGAGGTGGTTGAAGAGATATATAAAGGAACGCCTTATCAAGAACGGAAATGTATGTGCGGGGGGGGGGGGG
>QEPC01010335.1:1545866-1570720 GCA_003113815.1 Sphenodon punctatus
GGGGGGGGGGGGGGGGGGAAGTGTGTAAAGGATTTACTGCACTATTTGTTAATTTGTTCTTTATACGCCCAACCTAGAGAGAGGCTCCTGAGCAGAGTCAAATTGGATCATCTGTGGTCAGCTCTGCAGTGTCTACTCTATCTCCTTGGAGACAAAAAGGTGAACGTAACAAATGAGGTAGCCTCCTTTGCGGTTTGGGCGGCAAGACTTCATAGGCAAATAGTCAGGTCCAATATGGATAATAAATAGAAGATCTCATGTGTTGAAAGAATAGGAATAAGGGATTAAAGGGGTTCACTTCTTTCTGGTTAAAACTCTGGTGGCTATTGTAATATATGTCCAACTTTGTTGAAGGCTTATAGCCTCATTTTAGAATTATTAGAATTTTTATCTGTATTGGATTTGTATTGGATGGGCGGTGACCTTGCTTTCTCAGGGCTATTATATCAACGAGGCTGGTGCTAAAAGGGAACAAACGATAAGCTGTGTTTTGCTACATTTTCAAGATCTTCGTGCCTCTACCATTGACCAAGAAATCTCCCAAGAAGCAGGACATTCCTCTGGACTTAAGTATGGCAGAAGCAAGCTTTGATTTGATTTGATAACGTCTTCAGGAGTCAAGTATCCGAGAAGAGAAAGGCTTCTCAAGAGTTATGATGAAGGCCTACATAGCCTATGTTGAATTATAAGGAACTGTCTATCTGTTCTGGACTTGTATGAGCCTGGCCTTGGGCTTGTTAGCCTGAGGCTATTGTACCTATGTGATCGGTATTAATAGGAAATAGGTGGTATGATCTGCCTGCCGCATTTATAGGAGTCTCATATTCCATCTGTAGATAAAGGGTGCTGGACAAGCTCTAAGTAGCAGGATCTCTGCTGGATCTAGGTATTGCAGTAGTAATGTTTCTCCAGGGGTCAAGTATTGCCAGTACAAGCTCTGGGAAGAGCAAGGAATTTTTAGTTCTGTATGACTTAACCCTTGTGAAAAGGGGTTTAATAGGAATTGTTTATTTCTTTTATAGGGGCTGGGTAGCTAGGCGGGTTGCCGTAGGATAATAAATTGGCAGGTGGACTTATAATACATTTGGTCCGTGTTTATATCTTGATTGACGATTGGCAGCACAATTTAAAGACTGGAGTTACGATGTTAAGGTTTATTATGTATATGTGTATAATTTGTTTGGTTATGACTAAAAATGTTGTTTCCGTTTGCATTTGTTTTTATGGCCTAGGCAATTGCCAGTGCCAAAGAAAAATTACTTACTTACACTCTCACCATAGCGCAGGATGGGCCAACGCACTGGTCACAAGAGTGGGCACCCAGCCGTACCCCACCTCCCTCCTTCCCGTGGTCTCACCAAAATCCTCCCCCGGCCATAATGAGGCAGTGTGCGACAAATAACATTGCCTGCTGCTCAAAGCTACGCCATGGAGTTCGCTGCGCAGCAGAGAAGAGGCCCTGGCACATGGACTGCTATGCCTTGGGCAGCCTTACCCCACTTTGGGGTATGAAAAAAATGCATCATCAGACTTTTCCCGAGGAAGCAGCGCACAGCAGCCAGCTGCTTGCTCCACCATGCAGTGTGGGGAACATCTGGTGGCAGCCAGGCACATGCTGTACTGCATTGCGTGGTTCAACTGCTTAGACTGGGTTAAGGCTGCCCAAGGCATAGTAACCTCCCCAGGACATCTTGTGTGGCTGCACCCAGTGATGCAGGCAGCCACCTTAACTGTAGAAACACACCTACGATTCTATACTATAACCCTTCATTGGCTCCCTTTTAAACAGATCAGTACTGCTTAAATGCATTGGTGGGGGTGGGGTTTCCGGCCATTTGTCAGAGTGCTAGTTTCACATCTCAAGTTTGAAAATCAATTTTCTCAAATGAGAGTAGTTTTTATAAGAAACAAAGGCAGTTTTTTGTAGTTGAGTGAGAGGTTTCCAAGGAAACGCTTTACCTCCAAAGTTGGAGTGGAATAGAGGCCCTTTTCAAATGGGCACAAGTGCATGTGGGGATGGGTAGACAGTGCGTGGTGGTGCGGCATGGGCCTCCACCCATCTCCACATACGGAGTATCCGGCATTGGCACATGTTGCTCCATGCATGGGTGATGGGTGGAGGTGGATGGAGCATGGGAGTGTGTACGCACCTCCACCCACTGACTCTGGAGTTCACACGGATATCCACCAATTCCTCCCGCACCCACCACGGCATTCAAATGGACGCCACTCCCCTGCGCACATGGGGGGGGGGGGCGTCTGTTTGAAAAGGGCCAGAGATAGTGTGATGTGGAGTGTTTGCAAACGCTCTTTGTGGAAGAGACAAACAAAAGAGAAAAGAAGTAAATAATTCTCAAATTGTAATTCTTTGTCATTGATGATCGTGAAAAAACATTATTTAAATATTGCTTTGATGAGAAAACAGAGCATACAAATAATGGTAGTGTGTAAAACTGTTGTAGTATTCCAATCCTTGGGTAGAAAAAAGAGACGGTCCTTCAGGAGCATGCTTTTTGTAATATCGTTCAGATTTTAGCATTGAGCCTTTTTTCATAAGTTACTGTACAGTGAACAGGTTCACAAAAGTGACTCATAACTGGATGAAAATAATGTTTTAATCTGGCAAGTTTCAAAGTTAACATGAAATACTTACAGGACCCTTTTTTGTTTGTTTCTGTTGGGGGGCGGGGTTGGGGTTGGTTTTTTTGCATTTTCTTTATTGTTTGTCAGTTAGTTTGCTGTGTCTTTAGCTAAGATAACAGGTCCCTTCCACTACCCAAGAGTCACTTTGAAAATCTATATGTATCTTGTCATGTTAACATTAATTGGTGAAGGTAACCGATTAGAGTTATTTTTAGTTTTAAAGATCTCTTTAAAATTTGTAGTCCAAAAAGAGAGAATATTGTATTGTATTCTGCTGAGAAATCTGATTGTTCCTGACACTGATTGGCAGAAAGAGGCTTCTTTTTTGAATAAGATAAAAAAAAAAACCCACAGGTGTTATTGAATGCAAAATTGTGCTGCTCTTCAGTTAAATTTTAGATATTATGATAATGAAGCTTTTAGTGTATTTGATTTTAGCTTCCATAGACACAAAATCACACTACTCAAAGCTGTTACTTGTTTCCCTGCATACTGCTGTATATTTGATGTTAAATTCTCCATTCAAATTGAAGCCTGACATATGGGTAAAATGTGACTGTTGCTCCTGCATACAAATGCTTTTGGACCATACCCATATTACAGAAAAATACCTTTAGAAATTATTTTGTAGAACATATGATCATATAGACCTTTGCTGTAAGCCACCCCGAGCTGCCTTGGCACGGGAGGCAGGATAAAATTCTAAAGAAATAAATAAACAAATAAATATATATTGCACTCATTATTACATGACCAAGTTATGTTAGAATGTGTTTTTTTACGCTAACAAACTAGTGTTTACACAAGAACTTTTATTAGCCCATCTAAGCCCATCTTGATGCTAGTAAAAATTTTTAATGCTTGCAGTCCACCCCTATTTAATGTTACTGCTATCACTGGCATGAGTCCTGTTGAAGTAAATGGAACCTTCAGCAGCCAGTACTGATGCTAAAAAACCTGTGGATCACACTGTAAGGATTTTGCCATCTTTGTGCCAGATCCATGGCAAAATAAATAAATAAATTGTCTCTCTCTCTCTCCCCCCCGCCCCCGACAAGAACCTTTGTTGGGGAGAGACTTTGGGCGTGGTGCACCTAATCAGAGGATGGAGACAGCGGGTTTGGCCATCAACCATAGGCAGGTGAGCTGGGGCCGACATTGCAGCATTGCTGCAATGTTCATGCCCTTTTTTGTACAAGCTGCAGTTGCCCAACAGGCTTCTGCAGAGGGACAGGGTGGTTCTGCACATGCGCAGCAAGGAAGTGTAGAGCAGGAACCCAGGAGGGATTGGCTGTAGAGCACGGAAGGCAAGGAGCTGAAAAACCCACCCTCCCACCCTCTTGGACTAGCATTATAAGTCACCAAAGCATTTGGGGCCAGGAAGGAATTTTTCCCTTGGAGGGGCAATTGGTCAGTCCTTAAGGTTTGTTTTGCCTTCCCTATAGTGCTGTCGCCCTGTGATTACAAATTGTGTAGCTTGGGGTGCATTCAAGCTGGTGGCTATATTTAATCATCACAGCAGAAATCCAGTGGCATAGTTGGGCTAGTTGATTAAAATTGAAGGTTTCAAGGATATATGGGGCACCTCAGAATTGGGTGGGGGTGAAGTTAAGGCCGTCAGGGGGCGTCCGACCCACGGCTTTGATAGTAACCCCGGGGGGTTGGTGCTAGCAACCTAGCATAACAATAATGATGATATGGGAATACTGATAAACCAATTGAATAGAAATATAGCAAATGCCAATAAATTCCTTTAAAAAATAGAAAAGACACCAACTGCAATGTCCAAATGAAATAAGCAAACTTCTTGTAGTTTATTCCATGTGAATTCTTCTTACAAAACTTCCAAGATGTGTTGCTCTTGAATCACCAACATGTTTCAACCTCAAAGTCTTCCTCAGGGCTTATTTGCATCCACAACTTGATACCTCTATTGAGAGTCCTTCCAATGACAAAATGAAAAATCAACATAAAAACTTCCTCACCTCTTAGTCTTTCCAGCATCATGTGTGGTAGGTGCATAAGAGTAGCAGATTTAATTCTTATAATTTATTTTTTTCAGTAGAAGCAAGTTTTTCATGATCTTATTCCTGGTCTGAAGACTGGGTAAGTTTAAGTATTATTTTGAAAGGGGAGTAGTTGATACAATCATAAGTAGACGGAACACAGTGGGATCACAGTTTATTGGAAGATGTACTTAGTTGGCTTGGCCACTTAGTATGAAGGAACAGATTATAAATGTTTTATTGTTGGTATGTATTTAGTGAACAGAGGAGCCACTAGAGAGGTGTGACAAGACGCTAGGCCCAGAACACAAGGTATTTACTAATATATTTGGAGGCCATTTTTTATGGCTATGAGTAAATTAAAATCTGGTAGTAAGCCATCTTTTGGAATGGTTGTCATGGTGATTTTTTATTTTGTCATTGGAAGGACTCTCAATAGTGGTATCAAGTTGTGGATGCAAATAAGCCCTGAGGAAGATTTTGTGGTCGAAACATGTTGGTGATTCAAGAGCAACACATCTTGGAAGTTTTGTAAGAAGAATTCACATGGAATAAACTACAAGAAGTTTGCTTATTTCATTTGGACATTGCAATTGGTGTCTTTTCTATATTTTAAAGGAATTTATTGGCATTTGCTATATTTCTATTCAATTGGTTTATCAGTATTCCCATATCATCATTATTGTTATACCTATTGACTGCGTGTAGGATACTGTTTCATTTCCCATTTTTTGTTTTTTTGCTAGCAACCTAGCATGCAGGATTGTCCAATCCCTAGCTTGGGAGCACTCCAGCACTTCCCCCTTGACCCCTGTAAGGGAGGGGTCAGGGGAGATTATAGGAAAGGCGCCAGTGTCCGCCTTCTCACTATTATTGCCACTGGATAGGATTTGGGAATTAATTGGGTGTTGTTTAGCTGGATTTACCCAGACCAATGTTATATTCAATAAAGTGCTGTGGCCTTGTTTATCCAAAATGTTTTGTGTCGGTTGCCATTCTTTTGTGTGTGCGCACAATGCAGAAAACAGGCAAACAAGGACAGTGTTATCTAGAAACTACAGCACAAGCAGAGCAAGAACCAGAACCAAGTTGAGCTGTTAAACTTTACAATGTCAATGTGGAATGGACACACTACTGCAATCTCGGTAGTTCACTGTTGGATTGTTTATAAGGAGATGTTCTCTAGTAATTAAACATCTTAAGGATGCATAGGGAGATTAGAATTAGGCACTTGATTGTTGTAGTTATGCTAAATAGGAGGTTTAAGCAACTTGAAGTGTGTTTTTTCTTACACCGTACTTATTAGAAAATTGTCAAATATTGTGTCCATTTCAAAACATTCAGAACTGTAGGTTTGAAACTGAGAGACAAGATTGTATAATGAGAGGCTTTATTTTCTCTTGCATCTTATGTATGGTTTGTGACGTGAAATTTTAAACTGCATTTGGTCAACATAAGACTCACAAATACATTTTTATCTTGAAATTTTCTAAAAACATTCTTTCTAATGTAGTTTGTTTCTAAACATTGCTAAAGGCATTCATGAGTCCATGCTGAATTTTTATTATAGACCCACGGTAGTGGCTTTATAGTTAAGGTGGTTTCAAACTTTCATTGAACAGTGCCTATGCTGTTCAACGGAGTTTGTGGAGCAAACACTTCCGGTTGGTGACTAAAAGTTTTGATCACAGTTCTAGATTTCTCTCCCATATACATTTGATTTGATGACTGTCAAAATCCAAGGGGAGTATCTAGTATGTGCTGGTGTTTTTGTTATGCAAAAAAAATTGAGAAAAAAGGTTTAGATTGTGTCCCCCTCTAAGAGGGGGGGAAACCCGCAAGCGGCAGCAGCTGGCAATGCGACGGGCAATTGAAAGCTCACTGGAAGAGCTGCGGTGTCCCACAACGAGGCTGGGGGATACTCCAAACACTGCAGCAGCGAGTAGGGGCTCCACACATCCTCCTCACCCACACATCGGCCGCCTGCCTGAAGACCTCCTCGGCAACAGCTTGGGAGGACCTACCACCCCTGCCAACACCCCCTGTTGCTGGCTGCTTCTCAAGCTGTTGCTGCTCCCCAGCCGCCTCTTCCTCCGTATCACCCGCCTGTTTGAGGGTCCCCTCAGCAACGGTGTAGGTAGGTGGGGTTGGGGGAGGAATTACTGCCCCTGTCTGCCAGCCACTTGCCATTTGCCTGGCCAGCTCTCCTGCCAGCAGCCGGGACTGCCAGATTCCCCCTCAGCAACAGCTTTTGGCGAGGGGGTGGAATTTACCGCCTCCACCCGCCTGCTGCTTGCCGCTGCCCTGCCCAGCTCTCCTACTAGGATCTGGGCCGCCAGATTCCCCCCTTGGCGACAGGTTTTTTTGGGTGAGGGAGGATTTACCACCACCGCCCACCACTTGCTCTCCCAAGCCGGGCCCACCAGATTCCCCCCTCAGGAAAAACGGGGTGGGGGAAGGAATTGCCGTGCTAGCCTGCTCTGCCAGCCACCCAAGGCTGTTGCTGCCCTGCTGCTGGATACTGCTGCTGCTGTCTCCACAGCCCCAAAGAGGAACAGCATCTTCAAAGGTCCAGCATGGGGCCTTTCACAGTGTCAGCCAAGGAGGAGACAGATATGAGCAGCCACACAGCAGGGGGGTAGTGTGTGTGTGTGTGACTTATTTGGTTTGAATGAGTGAGTAGTGTATGTGTATGAGTGAGTGTGTGATTGATCAACTTGTTTGAGTGTGTGTGTGTGTGTGAGAGGTGAAAGTATGTGTGTGTAGTGTGTGTGAATGAGTCTGTGTAAGAGATCATCAATTTGAATTCGTGTGTGAGGGGTGAAATCATGTGTGTGAATGATTGTGTATACTTATTTTTGTGTGTGTATGTGTGTGTGTGAGAGAGAGAGAGAGAGGTGAGAGCGTGCGTGTAGTGTGTGTGTGAATGAATCTCTGTGCATGATCATCAGTTTGAATGAGTGTGTGGGAGTGAAAGCATGTGTGTGAATGAGTGTGTATGTGAGAGAGGTGAGAGCATGTGTGTGTGGATGACTGTGGGGCCTTTTTTACACGCAGCGCACCCATACAGTGGACGTGGGTGTGTGTGTCTTGTATGAAGGCGGTGGTGTGTGCACTCCCGCGTAACATGCTGAACAGAGGAACCTGCGAAAACACGGGTTGCTCTATGTGGGGGCAGGTGAAGGATGTGGGGTGATGGGTGAGCGCCTGTGTGCACCTGCAGTAGTGTTGTGTCTGGGGCCAGCTCATGCACTAACATTATGAAACTATTAAGCCTCAACAGAAGGGAAAATCACCTAGACAAAAAACCTTCAGTTTAAGAAGCTAGTTAAAGCAGCATTGCAATTGTACTCAAAATCTAACATGACAGTAAATTGTCATGTTAAGGCAAATTTAAAAGAATAAATAAAAAATTGCGACAACTGAAATTAAACTGCATACGTGTGGTATGATGACTGAACAATACTTATACAGGATAAGGAATGCTTGCAGTTTAATTTCAATTGTCATAATTTATTTTTTTTAAATTTGCCTTAGCGTGACAATTTACTGTCATGTTAGATTTTGAGTACAATTGCAATGCTGCTTTAACTAGCTTCTTAAACTGAAGTTTTTTTGTCTAGGTATCCTATACTAGGTAAGGTTTTAGTTGTGTTGTATCATAGGGAACTGAAAGTCCATTGGTAATTTTTGAATTTAAAAGGTCTGTTAATCTATATTGATTTTTAAGTTTGTTATAGATTCTTAGCTGGAAAATACAGTACATCACTGACCTATCACCTGACAGCAATTGATAAAGCATCCGTGCAGAAAGTGTCAGAAAAGGTTAATATTTATTGATTTTTATGGTGCTACAACCAATGTAGTTTTGCCATCAAAGATGAATGTCCACCAGCAATGGAATCTGTAAAATTGCAGGTTCTACGCTAGTTTTTATTGTAACTTACTCCAGTAGCTTGGCCTGAAAAAATTGACAGATATTTAATTTGAAACAAAAGGCTCCAAAATGTGTAGCTACTATATACCTGAAACTAGAATTTAGTATTCTAAAGCAAAACACAAGCACAGCACTTAAAAGCTTATGAAAAAATCCTAGCCTTGCATTGCAAATGACGATCACATTTAGCCTTTTCATCCACTTAACTATGTGGTATTGATCTGTAGAAGGTGCCCAAGCAAGTGATAGCTAAAATTATGAGCAATAAAGGGCTTGCTTCTTCAAACAAAAAAGTATATAATTAGCAGGGTTGGGGATGAGGGAAAAGTGTGGTTTTAACTGTGTTTAAACAAAATGGAATAGAAAACATGCAGTATTTTAAGTGTACACATGGAAGAATCTTGTTGCCTTGAAGTTTATGCTCGGGGCATAGCTTGTGTGTAAAAAATTCAAAGTGCACCACAGTCATCACATTTTATCTCCAGAAATATTTGTTTGACAGAAAAAGCACTTCATTGGTTTTCCCACCTAGGAACATTTTTAGAAGCTTTGTTTTTCTAAATGCACCTGCATTTTGCATTCTTATTCTGTCTTTTATGTAGCTGTCTCTTTACACCATACATTTTATAACCGGGATAGCATGTTTTACTGGATGATGTAGAAACACCTGCCAAAGATCTAAACTATACTCTAATTTAAAATGGAAACCTCTTACTGTTACTTTTACAGATATGAGTAGACCTTATGAATATAGCGCCATTTATTTCAATCAGTGGGAGTAGTCACTTGTTTGACATCAAGATTGGACCTGTATTAATTAATTTCATTAATTAAATGAAATTGTATCTTCATTACATCTTTAATTGCATCTTCTAGATTACAGAATTACTAGTTTTTTAAGATTACAGATTTGCTAACCCTGGAATTTAGTAGGGGCTAGAACAGTCTTGTGTCTGAATATCATCTAATTATAGTTCTGACAGTAAGGAACGCTTTCAGTCTTACCTGACCAGTAGATAAATTGCAGAGTATACTGTAAACATGCTTTAGATCTCTTCTTGTCTGTACCACATTTTTCTATTGAGCTTTATACCACCAGTTTGTCTGCTTTTTTTCCCCCCAGACAGCTTACCCATTTTATTGTGCTCATTTAGAGGAAAGAAAAACAGTTTGTCTCTTTGAAAGGCAAGAGAACATTGACTAGAAAACTACTTTTATAGCTAAAATACCATTATAATATATGGCAACTAAAATTCTACAATTGAATGCTGCAGAAGGCACTGACAATATGAGATATTCTCTGTGAAGTATTCTCTCTCCCACCTTTCTTTCCTTGAGCGAGCTTAGTGAAATTTGCTTTAAAATTATTGTTAAAATAACTTGTTTAATTTCATTAAGTCAAATAAGATCAATTTCTCATATAGCTCCACCTTTTTATTTTAATGACTCATTAATCTAACATTCTCTGGTTTTATTGTGTTTCATTCCCCCACCCCTGTGATCACTTTAAATTATTACTCTGGGTGGTACATGCTCAGCAGCAGCAACATATTCTGAATGTTTGTAGGTTTTCTTCTTCTTTTATTCTATCGCTTTTAATTTTCAATACCACTAGTTGCAAAGATCATCACTGCACAGTGTCCAATGCTGAATTTTCATGGCACAGCTAGGGGTGGCAGCTTAGTGACAGAAGTTTTTTCAAGCACTTTATTTCATTTTTTAAAATGAACTATAGCTGGTTATAAACCATTCATTATGGTTTCTAATACTCTACTTCCCCATCCTCAAAATTGGTTATTACCTTAGGTAATGGGAGATATAGCTTTAACTGATTTTAGCAAATGATTCTGCAGGAATTATTACTTAATTCATGATGTAATTAAACTTTAGTACCTAGCAATACACAACAGAAACCATATATTTATTTTACGTTGCATACCAGTGAAGACTCCATTGCTTAAATCGCAAGCAGTCGTTGAATAAATAAAATTTATTTATTGCCACACACATATTTGGTACAAAAATAAGGGTGCTTTTAGACAAGCTCTCCTCCACCCATTGGGCACCACTGCAGCCCTGCAACATGTATAGTAGGTGGGTACTTGCCTAAAAGCACCCCAAGAGATGGGGGTGGGAGGGTTTTTTTTAAACTGCTTAACTCAGTCAGACCAATGGTCCATCTTAGCCCAGTATTGTCACAACCTGACATGGCAGCAGGGGGTTCAAATTCGGGTCTAAATCTGACTCTTCCAGGGTCTCGGGCAGAGGCCCTCCCGATGTGCTACCTGAGACCCCTCCAAGCTCCCAGCAGGCCTCCCCCAGGCGTGCTACCAGGGATCCTGAGGTGGAGATGCTGGAAATTGAACCTGGGACCTTATACATGCAAAGCATATGCTCTTACCACTTGAGCTATGCCCCCCGAGCTCAAGTTTCTCACTCTATGGGTGTTAACAGAGGAGACAATAGCCCACACCAGGTGGGTGTCCACTTACCTGTTTGTTAGGTGTTCACCCCCACAGGTCATCTGGTCACCACCCACCAGACGTGCAGTCCCCACTCATGACGGGGTCTCGGAGCACCTCTATGCATACAGGTCTGTCAACACCATAGAGTCACGGGCGAAAATCCTTGAGCATCTGAGGAGCAACAACTTCCTGCCCATCTCTCCTCTCTCACTGACCTTGTCAATGGAAGCTGACCACAAGTGCATATAATACATGCAGGGGGCTGCCCGTTTATTAGGCTGGACATGCTAAGCATGTGAGTGGGGGCTGCATGGGCCAAACACGGACTCCAGTGGGCTATCATCTTGTTTGAAAACACTCTGCCTTTTGCAGTTTGTAGAATAAGTTCATATGCAAACGCACATATAATTGTAGGTGAAAATTCAAGTTTGGAGTTTTATGCATATGAGATAAGAGATTTCCAAAACAAAAATTGCAAAGCATGGCTCTTTATGATCCAAGATACAGCTTGTTGTTGAAGATCTCATCCACTACTTCAGCTTTAAAATGTTGATCTATCTATGACCTCCAATCACCATTCTCAATTGGAATTTTTTCTGCTCTTTATAATAATCTATGCCAGTAGCTTGCATAAGAGATAGGTATCTAAACATTTGTAGGCAAAAATAATATAATAATAATATTTATTAAAGGCACTGGCTTCCGCCATGGCCAACCATCAAATAAATACAGCAACAAAATACAATATAAAATCAAATAATCAGGCAAAAATAGTCCTGATTCATACCCATCTGCACATGAAATGGCACAGTAAGAATCAGAAGCCCTAATTTTAAGATTTGGGTGCCTAAATATAGGAGTTGCCACACTGAATCAGATTAATGGTTTATTTACTTTGGAAAGTGACTTTAAGCTGTTCCTTCAGAAAGCAAGGCAAAAAAATCTTGCCAAAGAGAATTATGGAATAAACTGCCTTCATGGAAGTTTGTTGTTAACACCCGTCAGTTAAGAGGTTGATTTTTGCCAAGCCCGCTCTGCTTGTTAATAAGCTACTGCTTCAAATCATATTTTGTGTGGTTCTTGAGAGATACTATAGAGTAGACTATAACAGGTGAGAAGTGCTCTAATTTGGCTCCTGTTTATCCATCAGCCCAAGGTCCAGCAGGTCTTTCTTCACCAGGTGGTGGTGGGGGACATCGTAATAGGGATCCAGGTTCAAGCAAGATCAAGACACAAAGGAACACGGCAACAGGGCACACAGACAGGTCAGAAGCCTGGCTAGTACATGTGAATCTCGTCACCTGTGTGACTGACTACCATTTATGGATGCCTGGATTGGATACTATGGCACCCTATCTTGTCTCAGACTTAACACCCAGGGGCAAATATTTAACCTTGTGTATATGGCTTAATGCGTTGCCTTCTAAGGTTCTCGAAGGGAGATGGGAAGGTATATCCTTTTGGGAAAGACTTTGTCCTTTTGACAATGCGGCAGTGGAAACCCCGCAGCATATGCTGTTCAAGTGTCACATGTATGATGATCAGAGAAGGAAATATCTAACATCTCTGTTAGAAAATTATCCGGGGAGGACTCCCAAGTTGGTGGCAAAATTCTGTATACAGGCGTCTATTGCTCGGCAATCTTTTTTAGATTATAAATCCAGAATTAATGTTACTTCATCTGCATGAGGGGGATAACTATTTTATGGGCACCATTGACATATGGTATTTTGTAATTTGTATTCTTATGTTTTATATTGATTGGTTTTTGTTTGTTTGTTTTTTGATGCGGCCATAGCCTTTGGCTCAGCTTAATAAATTTGAATGGATTGATTGACAGGTCAGAAGGGAGACAGGGAGTAGGTCAGATGATCTGTTTAGCTTTCTGTGGCTACAGGCCTGCCTTATATACAGGGGACCCATGGTCACTGCGTTTTATCCATTGCTGTCAATGGGGAAAGCAGTGAACACATGTCCCTGCTTATATGTGGCAGACAGTCAAGCAGGAAGCTGGGAGGAATGGCAGGGGTTATGATAGACAGGAGGGGTGTGGCCAGCAGAGAGTAGAAAGGCCTCCGGGGGTGGGGGAGGGCTGGGTTTGAGATAAGGTGAAGCAGTGGTGCTGATCCAAGAGCCCTGGGGACAAGGGTTCAAGACCTGGATCCTGACAAGATCTAGGTCAACCCTTCACACTTAATGCTCCATTGGGATGTAGGGATGCCTGAGCCATCTCCACTTCCAATAAGCTCTGTTTATCCAAGTCCTACACGCAGGTGATTCCACTGTGGCAAGGGAGATTTTGCATGAAGTGAGCCCTCTCTGTGGCTCTGCTCTCCTGCACTACCACCTTCTCTACCTTTTCAAAGTTAGTCTTTTCGTTGCCCTACTATGAGCATACTGCTTTCAGGGATTTTTTCCCTTTCTTCTGATAGGTAGAAGCCTACTTCAGACATAAGACGCAGGGGAGTCCAGAACACATGGCCCAAGGACTTGTATCCATTTTCTCCTGGCAATGATGCTTCACAGGATTCCACTGCCTTCTTGGGGGACCCAAATTCAGTGACCATAACCATTGATAAAGGGGAATTTTACTCTCTCCTTCCTTGGGTGAACAAATCTTCGACCCTGCTTGATTTGCCCCATAATCCCTCTCCTTCCATGGATTGCATCATGTTAAATTAATTAGAGTTGAGCCTCCATTCTCACGATGTATTGGTAATTTGTAACCTATTGCTAAATTCTGCTGCCGTTCCTGAGGATTGGAGTCTAAGGAATGTAATGCTAACGTTTAAAAAGAGCTCCAAACGTGATCCTGAAAATTACAGGCAGGTTAGCCTGACATTGGTGCTAGGCAAACTGGTTGAAACAGTTGCTAAAAACAGAATTACTGGGCATGTTGATAAACGCACATAATGGGGAAGAGTCAACTTGGATTAAGCAAAAGAGAAGCCATGTCTCACTAATCTGTTGGAATTTTTTGAGAATGTAAATAATCATTTGGATAAGAGTAAACAGTTCAATATAGTGTATCTGGATTTTCAGAAGGCATTTTATAAGGTCCCAGACTCTTGAGGAAATTAAATAGGATACTGCCTCCTATCCCATAACTATCATGGATCGGTAACATGTTAAAAGATAGGAAGCAGAGAGTAGGACTAAAGGGCCAGTTTCCACAATACAGAGAAGTAAATAGTGGAGTGCCTCAGGGACCTGCACTGGGACCGGTGTTGTTTACTATATTTACGAATGATCTGGTTGTAGCAAACGTTATATGGATTTGATATGACAAACACCAGTATAAAGTCAACCGCACTGATGGATCACACTGGTGGCTCACTGAGAATCCTGGCAGGACCAGCCGTGCCAAATCAGGGCCTGCAGAATTGTCCAGGCACCACTCAGTGATCATGCTAGGTCTGGGAAACGCTCTGCAATGCAATCATACAGAGTGTTGGCTTTGTTTACTACAGACCTGGCATTGACAATCAAGATTTCTAAGCAGGAGAACTCTAAACAACCTATTCCCCCATAGCTATTCAAAATATTTTCAGTGAGCTTCACAGCAATCTGCTGAAACATCTAAGATGAGGTGTCTTCTGTTATGCTGTGGTTCTCTCCTCTCATTGGTCATTCCCTGGTGGTGCGCGCGCTCTCTCTCTCTCTCTCTCACTCACTCACTCTCACACACGCACTCACTTATTGTGTCATCAAAATCATACACAAGGGTTAGATTGTAAACTCTCGGGCAGGGACCGTGTCTATCTTATTCTTTGTAAAGCGCCAAGTACATTGCTGGTGCTATATAAATGCTAATAATAATAATAATAATAATGAGTTAGCAAAAGTTACATGGATTTGATATGACAAATGCCAGTATAAAGTCAACCGCACTGATTAGGTAAGCAACAAAAGCCCTTCCCCTGCCGACTGTGGACAAGACAAGGAGTAGGTGTAGATCACTATTAGCTTCATGATAACTATGTGAATAAGACAATCATTAGGGTAAAATTTCCTAAGAATATGATCACCTAAGCATCAGAGAGGCACATGGTGCATTAATATAGGGTGCACCAAGACTCATAACCATACAGAGCAATAGCCCAGGCATATCTCAAAAGTAATAGCATAGTCAAATGGAAGTTATGAAGAGAAACTTATTCTTTAAATCAGATGTGGATTTGCTTTTCAGGAGCTCAAATCAGAAACTCCGGGTGTTATAAAACTGTTCCTATTGATTTGAGGGTTCAGCAAGAATCTTCTCCATAGAGAAAACAAACCATAACCGGCTAAGCCACTCTCCTGAGGGGACTTGGGGTCGCTTCCAGTTCTTAGCAATGACGTTTGCACCTTGCAAGATCATTTGAACGCATGTTTGCCAATATATCTCCATAAGCGTTCAGTCCTGCAACATGAATTTTCCATGGACTATGCAGTGCAGCTTCTGTGGGGCTGATTTATGGTTCATTGTGCAGACTGTTCCCGATTCAGGACATGAGCTGTTGTAGACCCAACGTCCCTTGTTAGCACAAACTTTTTCTTGGGGAATCTGAAAGCATACTTGCAGCCATGGTGTCAGATTATTTAACCAAGTATGCTTGGAAGCAAGATGGACGTTAACACAGGTGATGCGACTTTCAAAGATTGATTGGAAGCATCCTGAATCAAATGCCATAACCTCGCACGGCCAAATCCTGCTCTGTTATAGCCATGTAATAGCTAGAGGCCAGAGGCCACTAGGGTTGTCATTATTATTATTATTATTATTATTATTAACAAACATTTATATAGCGCCAGCAGTGTACCTGGCACTTTACAAAGTAATAAAATAGACACGGTCCCTGCCCCTAGGGCTTACAATCTGAGAGACAGGAGCTGGGGGAGAGACTTAGGAAGGGGAACAGAGGGAGAGACAAGGGGTCTAACATTCATGAAGATGCGAGGTCTCAAGTGCACGTACTTGGCTTGGTTACGATGAGAATGACAGCAGGCAGGTCCATGTTGCAAGGATAAGGGTAAACCGATCGTAGGTATAGGAATAGTGGCTCAGCAGGATAAAGAGTCAGACAGAGCAGAGCGAAAGAGGTGAGTTTTAAGGAGAGATTTGAAGGTATGAAGGGAGGGGGCAAGGCGGATGTGGACAGGGAGGGAGTTCCAGGCATGGGGGGCAGCAAGTGAGAAGGGACGAAGGCGCTTAGGGGAGCAGGGAAGGCGTGGAAGGGTGAGAGAAGGGACAGAGGAGGAGCGAAGTGCACGGGCTGGAGTATGGAGGGCGATAAGTGCAGAGAGGTAGGGGGGAGCAAGGTTGTGAAGAGCTTTATAGGTGAAGACTAGGAGCTTGTGCAGGATTCGTTCAGGAAGGGGAAGCCAGTGAAGCGAAGAGAGGAGGGGCTGCACATGGTCGAAGCGACTGGCGAGGTAGATGACCCTGGCAGCAGAGTTTTGGACAGAGATGAGGGGAGAAAGGTGAGACCGGGGAAGGCCAGTGAGAAGGAGGTTACAGTAATCGAGGCGAGAGATGACCAGAGCATGAACAAGAGTTTTGGCAGACGAGACAGAGAGAAAAGGGCGAATCTTAGCAATGTTATGGAGGGAGAAGCGACAGGATTTAGCAACAGAGTCAATGTAGGGTTTAAAAGAAAGGGCTGAGTCAAAGATGAAGCCTAGGCTACGGGCTTGGGGGACAGGCAGGATGGTGACTCCATCAATAGTTATTGACAGTGAGGAAGGAGAGGAAGGATGAGGGGGGAAGATAAGGAGTTCAGTTTTAGCCATGTTGAGTTTGAGTTGACGTTGAGACATCCAGGTAGAGATGTCAGAGAGACAGTTGATGAGACGAGCTTGAACAGAGGGAGAGAGAGAGGGAGTAGAGAGATAGAGTTGAGTGTCATCAGCATAGAGGTGGTATTGGAAGCCATGGGAGGCAATGAGTTTGCCTAAGGATGAGGTATAGATCGAGAAGAGGAGAGGGCCAAGAACAGAGCCTTGAGGAACACCAACTGAGAGGGGGAAGGAGGAGGAGGCGGAGTTGGAGAGAGACACATTAAAGGAGCGGTCAGAGAGGTAGGAGGAGAACCAGTTATGGACAGAGCCACAAAAGCCAAGGGAGTGAAGGGAATCCAGCAAGAGTGAGTGGTCAACAGTATCGAAGGCAGCAGAGAGATCAAGGAGGACAAGAATGGAATAGAGACGTTTAGATTTAGCCACCAGAAGATCGTTGGTGATCTTAGCGAGAGCAGTTTCAGTAGAATGAAGGGGGCGGAAGCCAGATTGGAGGGGGTCAAGGGAGGAGTTGGAGGATAGGAAGTCAAGGCAGCGGGAGTAGACAACACGTTCAAGCAGCTTGGAAGCAAAAGGAAGGAGTGAGACAGGACGATAGCTAGAAGGGTCAGAGGGGTCAAGAGTGGACTTTTTGAGAATAGGAGAGACTGTGGCATGTTTGAAGGCAGAAGGGAAAGAGCCAGTAGAGAGGGAGAGGTTGATGATGTGCAGGAAGGAAGGGGCGACAGTGGGAGTAATGGAGGTGAGGAGGCGGGAAGGAATGGGATCAAGGGGGCAAGTGGAAGGGTTGGAGGAGGAGAACAGAACAGAGAGTAGATTTCTAGAAATTAGTGTCTCTACTAGCAAAAAAGTTATATATATATCAGAGTGGTGCTACCACCATACCACTATAGGAAGGTTTTTATAAATACTATTTTATAGTGTTAAAGAATATGTATTTAGCAAATTCAGTGTTGTTGCTTTTACCTGTTTACTACTCAGCATTGGTATCGAGTGGGGTGACTTAGGGCTTGGTCCTGGGCTCTGTACTGTTCAACATCTTTATTAATGACTTGGATGAGGGAGTAGAGGAGATGCTTATCAAATTTGCAGATAACACAAAACTGGGAGGTATAGCTAACACCTTAGAAGACAGAACAAGATTCAAAATGATGCTGACAGGATGGAAAACTGGGCCAAACTAACAAAATGAAATTCAACAGAGATAATGTAAAGTTCTGCATTTAGGTAATAAAAATCAAATGCCACAAGTGTAGGATGGTTGATACCTGGCTTAGCAGCAGTATATGTGAAAAGAATCTAGGGGTTGTAGTTGTTCACAAACTGAACATGAGTCAGCAATGTAATGCAGCTGCCAAAAAGGCTAATACAATTTTAGGCTGCATTAACAGAAGCATAGTGGCCACGGTCACGTGAAGTAATAGTTCCACTCTATTCTGCACTGGTCAGACCTCATCTGGAGTACTGTGTCCAGTTCTGGGCACACCGCATTTTAAGGACATTTATAAATTGGAACGGGTTCAGAGGAGAGTGATGAAGATGATTAGGGGTCTGGAAACCAAGTCCTATAACGAAAGGATGAAGGCGGTGAATATGTTTAGCCTGGAGAAGAGAAGACTAAGGGGAGACATGATAGCTGTCTTCAAATATCTGAAAGGCTGTCACACAGAAGATGGAGCAGACTTTATTCTCTGTTGCTCCTGAGGGAAAGACTAGAACCAATGGGCTCAAATTACAAGGAAGCAGATTTCAACTAAATATCTGGAAGAATGTCCTAACGGTAAGAGCTGTTTGACAGTGGAACCGACTGCCTAGGATGGTGGTGGGGTCTCCTTTGCTGGAGGTTTTCAAACAGAGGCTGTAGCTGTGGATTTCCTACATTGAGCATGGTATTGTACTAGATGACCTCTGAGGTACCTTCCAACTCTCAGATTCTGTGTTTCTATTATTCTATTAATTAACCAGTAGCAGAGTTCATATACGAGCATACCATTTCCCCCAAACACTGTATTTTAGAACATGCCGACCAACAATGAAAAAAAGTGTTTCACCACAATTCCTCCAACAGTCCAGTGAAAGGGAGCTAGACATCGTAGTTAAACGATTTGGGGTCATATAATAGCCTCATTATTGATGCTAATTCCTTTTTCTCTAATGCCCTATGCAGATCTTTTCCCAACTAGGCATATAAATTAATTGCTGTTTTATCCAAAGATTTTTCAGCTCCCTGTATATCCTAGACAGTATGCTTTTATTAGAGGAGGACATGAAAATATGGTTTTCAAAAGGCTTGCACAGCCTCTCAAAATGCTCTCTTTTTCTTATGTGCAGTGAAGTACCTCCTCAACTGATTATATTGTAGGCTATCCATGGGACATGGCAATTTGTCTTCAAGTGCCACTTTAGATGGAAGCCCTGCCCCTGAAACAAATGTCTCACCAAGCAGAGACCTTTACTTCTTAATAACTTGATGAATAGCTGAGTGATGTCCTCCTTCTTTAAAGCCATAGTATCTAAAGGAGACACAGGTGAACAGCCTTGCATGACCTCCATCTAAACCAGACGTTTATCCCATGTAGCCTAAGCATAGCTAGCAAACAGGTGATCTTCTAAGGCTTTGTGATTAATGTCCACTCTCATGACCAACACTTCATGCCAGTTGCTGAGGTCAAGCAAGGTCTTTTCTATATCTACCAAGCCAATGTCAGGGGGCTTGTGGTACCATATATTAACAGTAGAAACCTAATGGTACATTCTCAAATCCAAGAGATAGAGACACCCATCTTCCTTATTTGCCTTAAGAACTCACACTTGGATCCTGGATTTTTTAAAATCTTTCCATAGAATTCTTTTAATCATCTCCTCAGACTCCTTAAAAACGCATCTGGGATCTTAATTGGCAATATCAAAAACTTCTATAACAGTTTAGGAAGAATCATTATCTTGAATTAGACCCCAGTGACTATCTCAAAAATATTCCAGCATTCTCCAGGTGCCTGCAAATCAACTGTTTTTTGATGTGTTCTAAGATTTTACACAATCTTTTAAAATAGGATTTTAAAGTCAAGTTGACCAGTAGTTACCCGAGTCATCTTTTTTCCCCTTTTTGAAAATTGAAACTATGTTTGCTTTTCTCAGGGACCTCACTTGCCTTCCATGAGTTGTTAAAGATGAGGGTCACTAGCTCAGAGATTACTTCAGATGACTCTTTTAATACTCTAAGGTGAATTTCAAAAGACCCTTATGACTTAGATGCACCTAGTTTATCCAGATAACATGATCCTTCCCTGTTCTTGACTGTTTCTACACTTGTTCCTCCTTAACGTTAAATGTCACAAGCCAGTCACAATCAGCCTTTTATGTGAAGAATCGGTATTTTTTAGAAGTACAACCAACCATTCACAAGTGAATAGTTACTGGTGGTGTGTAGCAACTACTTTGCTACTATGAACTACCTACTCATGGTAGAGGTCTGCAGCCATTGCAGGTCGATTGTGAGTGGGAAGCCTTTACATGTAGTTGTTAAGTCTAAACATGTATCTCGCAACAGCTAAATGCAAGGAAGCCAGAAGAGGCAGCAGAGAGTGGACATGGGAGCTTCCCTTCCTCTGCTCCCTGCTGCCACTTTTCCCTGTGGTAGCAACTGAAACCGCAGCGGGCAGACGCTTCCCTGTGTCTGTTCCCCACTGCTGCTTCAGTTACTGTCACTTGGAGGCACCCTTTCCAGTGACAGTTGGAAAAAAAATTCAAGTCCCAGGAAGCAACAAGTGGTGGGAGAAGACTGCTGCTTGCTGCTCTCCGGACCAACAATCCCTCTTCTCTCCTTCCCCACAATAGCTCAGTTGGTGACCTACTGAGCTCAGTTGGTGACCTACTGGCCTAGTTGGTGGCTACCCATAGAGCTGCTATGTGTAAATTAGTACATGACCCAGCTACATGTTCAGATTGCTAAAATGTGGCAATTTTGAACACGTAGTTAAATGAACGTCAGAAACTGAAGCAAAGGAGATGTCAAGTACCCAGCCTTAGGACTGAAACTCGATCTCAAGTTTTTCTTGGTTATCGTTGAGAATCACAATTCTCAATTTGTTTTAAGGGAGAAACGATAACTGAGAAAAATACCGACTCTTGATATTTCTCAGTCAAGAATTTTTTCTTGAAATACTGTTACCGTTTACCACAATTTACCATTTACTGTATACGAATTTACCATGTAGTGCTTACCATGTAGTGCAGTCATCCTAGTAATGCGCAAAATGTAATTTTGCATTTTGCACAGCGGTACATGGTAAATCGGTAAATGTTAATGGTAAATGGTATTCCAAGAAAAGATTTTTGACCGATATCTCGGTGTGTTATCGAGATTGTACTGAGATCTCAGTGACGATTCTCAATTCTCCTGATATTTTGTTGCAAACTAGCCCTGTCATTTGTGAGTAAAGGTGTAGCAGAACCCTGTTTGCACCGGTGCTACTTCCGGCATCCGGCTCCTCCCCCCGCCGCGTCTTTGCCTTGCATCCATTTCAAAGCCATGCCGCCATCAGCCTGTTAATGTGGCCTTAGTGTTGTCAGTTAGTAGCTCTCCATCTGTATTGCATAATGGACCTGTATTTTCCATTGTCTTCTTTTGCTGCTGTGATATACCTATAGAATCCTTTTTTTGTTTTTCACATCCCTTTTTAGCTGCAAATATTTTGCAGCTCTTCTGAGTGAAGTAACTTGCGAACCACTTTGGTAGAGCGTGGTTGGTTGGTTATTTTTTATTTTGGTTGTTGGCATTGTGAACAATAAATAAATTGTAACAATGAATATAAATTGATCCCAGCAAATTTAGTTAACTAAAATATGGGGGGGAGAGATTAAATTTGATACAGCTTCTAAGTAGAAATTTTTTTCACTTCCAAACCTCATAACCAAACTCTCTTCTTGCTCCCAGCAGTTTCATAGCCAAATTGTAGTTTTACCCCAGAGAATAAGATGAAAGGCTTGGGTGATGTATCTGCACAGAGGTTTTTTTTTGTACATCGGTAACAAATGAAAGTTGAAGTGATTATAGTCAAACATTATTGTTTTAGTATTGCTTAACAGACAGGTAGCATGATCCTAAAGGAGCTCCATTGGCAGAAACCCTGTTGAAGTGAACAGGGCCTGTGCCGGCAACATGCTTTGAAGTCTGAATCCTCAGTTTATATTTTGAAAGAAATGGGCACTCATTTTTTATCTAAGAAATATAGAGTATGAGCTGCAAAGAATTTGAACTTAATAGCTGCATCGGGAAACCTGGAAATAATATGGCTAGTGTGATTTCTAATATTTCCACTTCCAGTCATTTTACAGAGTAAATGAGTGTTCTTGTTGTATTTTGGACTTAAGAAATGGATTGGCAAAGCTTGGAATTTTTTAAATGTTGTTTTATTTTGATAATTTTTTATTTCATTAATCTTGAATCCCACACCCTCCTGCTCACACGGCAGCTCGGGGAGACTCACAGCCCAGTATAAAATATACAATATAAAAGATATATAAAATTACATATAAAAACTCAGTAAAAGCACGGAAATAAGAAAATCCTCCCCCCAACCCTTCCTCCCACCCTTACCCATCTCCCTCACCAAAGACCTGGCGGAACTGCCAGGTTTTACATTGTCTTCGGAAATAGGGGAGGTCTGGGGCTAGGCAGGTCTCTGTCGGGAGGGAATTCCACAGTCTAGGTGCAGCCACTTAGAACACCCTCCCCATTGTTGCCACCCAGGACACCTGAAGGACCTCGAGTTGGGTGCCCCTGGTCGACCGCAGGAGCTGCACCAGGGCGTGAGGTGGTACCACAGGTATGCAGGGCCATGCCGTATAGGGCTTTATAGATCAAAACCAACACCTGGAATCAGGCCCAGAAGACAATAGGCAGCCAGTGTAGAGAACGAAGCACTGGTGTAACGTGCTTGTGACAACCCGTTCCCGTAAGGAGATGGCCGCCGCATTCTGCACCAGCTGCAGCATCCGAACCATCACCAAGGGTAGCTGCACATAGAGTACGTTGCAATAGTCCAGTTTAGAGATGATGAAGGCATGGATTCCCATGGCCAGGTCATAGTCTGAGACATACAGCTGAAGCTGTTGCACCAGATGTAACTGACAAAAGGCACTCCTCGCCACAGCCGCCACCTGGAGATCCAGGCAGAACTGCGGATTGAAGAGCGCCCCCAGGCTATAGACCTGAGTAACCGAAGGAGGGCGAACCCCATCAGTTATTCAGCCCCACCCATCAGCATCACCTCCGTCTTGTCGGGATTCAGCTTCAGACTGCTCACCCTCATCTAGTCCCCTACAGCTGCCAGACACCGGGTAAGCACTGAGACTGCCAGGCCTGGGTCAGCTGAAAAAGAGAGGTAGACTTGTATATCATCAGCGTACTGATGACAAGTACACCAATCCCTCTCACGACCTCACCCAGAGACTGCATTTACACGTTGAACAGGAGTGAGGACAAAATAGACCCCTGCGGGACTCCACACATGAGGTCCCGGGCAGATGACGAGCACTCCCCAAGCACCACCCGCTGAGTCCTCCTGGCCAGGAAGGAGCAGAACCATTCAAGAACGATTCCACCCACCCCAGCATGGTCCTGCAAATGAGTTACCAACATCTTGTGGTCAATTATATCAAATACTGCCAACAGATTTAATAAAATTAAAAGATACGATCTGCCCTGGTCTAATTCACATCACAGGTCATTGACCAAGGCCACAAGTGAAGTTTCAGTGCCAAACCCAGGGTGGAAGCCAGACTGCGAGGGATGAAAAACCTGACACTATCCAGATGCCCCTGAACCTGCCAAGCCACCACCCGCTCAATAACTTTCCCTAAAAAGGGAAGATTAGAGACTGGCCGATAACTGGCAAGGGAGTCCGTGTCAAGCAATGGTTTTTTGAGCAGAGGCTGTACCACTGCCTCTTTAAGATGGCCCAGCACTCTGTCCTCCCTAAAGGAGGCATTGACAACCCCAGCCAGCAGTGGCCCTAGTGTCTCCCAGCTGACCTTAACCAACCAGAACGGGCATGGATCTAATTCCAACAGGTGGCTCTAACAACCCCAAGGACATCTGCCGCATCAGCAGGCAATGCCTACCGAAAGCGATCCCATAAAACAAGACAAGGTGGGGCTTCCGTTACCTCTGGTTCTCCCATTGCTACAAGTGTGGTGTTGAAATCCTGGTGCATCCAGGCAATTTTATCCAGACGATCCATGTTAGACCCTAGAAACTTTCTTCAGGAATAGATTTTTAAATGATAAACTAAAGGGTTTATTTAGTTCTGTACTGACACGAATTCCGCATTGACGCAACCCAACACTGTAATTGAGCTACATGGACAGTTTAATTTCGTGAAGAGTGTGGTCCTAGATCCTTTTATTTCTTCAGGCATGTGTTTGGTCTTTATCTATTCCTGAAATTGATTATTATAGTTGAGCACAGTAGCCATCTCTTAAAGAGATTCCTAGGACATTCATAGAAGTTTGTACAATTTTCTTCTTCCTTATTTGATAAATCCTGAATTTGTTCCAAATTGTGTTGAGTGTGTTGAGTGATATAAATGTTGGAGAATGGTGGACTTTGAATGTTTTGAGTTAATTAGGTTCATGATGCTGATTCCCATGTATATCTCTGAACCCCACATTTGTGATAGTTTCATTGTCTGGGCTGATTTCTTTCAGGGTTTACAGTATATGGTTTAAAGTAATCCAATAGCCTATAGTTTAGCTGCAGTGCAGAGGCTGTTGTTAAAGTTACACTGTCACAGAGTCATTCTGCCTCCAGGACTTTCTTTGGAGGTAGTTTTCTTCCTATAAATAAGGCATAGTAGTAGTTTACTGTTAGTCCATGTCACCAATGGCCTTTGTCAAAGCTTTCTCTAGTTTATCTAAGCTGCATGATGCAGGAAGGGGCCCAACACAAAGCCTCACCCGTTTTCTTCTACCCCTCCCTGCTTACTTGATTAGTGTAGCTGCAATTTGGGCGGGGGGGGGGGG
>QEPC01010335.1:1587464-1598446 GCA_003113815.1 Sphenodon punctatus
GGGTGGGTGGGTGGGTTGGGTTACGGTGGGGGATATGTTGTTTTTATATTGTGTTTTAATAGTGTTTTAAATCATATTGCTGCTTTAAATTGTTTTAATATGTTGTTAGCCTCCCTGTGATGCTTTTAGCAGGAGGGGGCAGCATATAAATTTTATTATAAATAAATATAAATAAATAAATTTGGGTTCCTGATTCACAGTTTTGGGAAACTGGTCTAAAATGAGACTTGCATCACAATTCACTTTGTATTAATACTCTTTTTGAACTTGAGGTTTACTTAACAAGTATTATTTTTCCCATGTTTGAGGCTTTTGTTTGTTTATTGGGATGGGGGTGGGGGGGAGCTTATGGGTGGTGGTGTTTTTTCTGTTGGGATTGTGTAAACAATCTGTTATACCTGGGATTCTTCCAATAAATGAATGCAAATGTCCTGTTTTGGTGTTTGGGGGGGAAACTGCGTGTTGCTTTATTAGCATCTCCATTTGGCTTTCAATCCTGCATTTATTTTTGATCATTCTCACTGAATGCCATTATGATTGATCTACCACAAGCATCCTCTACTTATTCCTGTTTTTTCTTCCTACTTTCAGGGGGTGGTGTTAACTTTTGAAACTATTTCTCTGCCTGCCTTCTAAAGTTTGATATGGTTTACAGAGGGAGTGCTACATGAACAGTAAAAGGAACAGTCAAGAGCAGGTTGCTGAAATCTGAACTAGAATTCAGCAGAACCTAATACTACTGTTTTTCTAAACAGGAACAGATATAAACATCACTGGCACCAGAGCAGCATAATCTTCATATGACAGTAAACAGTGAGTGTTTTGCTAATACTCATCCCCTCATAGTCAATATGAAGTTTCTCCTGAGTCTCAACTTCAGATGCCATTATCAGTAGATATAACAAACAAACAAACTTGATTGAGTCGCACAATCTGCTTAAATCAGGAGTTTCTGGTAGGGATGTGCAAACACCGGCGGGTTCGGGGTTCGGCCCGTTTGGGGTTTGGCTGAACCCGAAACTGTTCGATTTGGCCTGAATGGATTTGGGGGGGCTGAACCCGCTTGGGCGGGGCCTCCCGGTTTTCCCTCACCCCTCCAGACTGCGCGGGTGGAAGGGGCGCCTCTCCCCCCCGCCCAGCCTCGTAAAAAAAAAAAAATTAACCCACCCCAGGAATCACCCTACCTGGTGGTGCTGGGGCTCCGGCCCTGGATCCGCCGCCGGCGGCACTCCGGAGCGCTTCAGGCTGCTACAAGGCCTTCCGGGTCAAATCAGAAGGCCTAGTAGCAGCCTGAAACGCTCCGGAGCGCTGCCGCCTCTGTCAGACCTGGAGCCCGACCTACCTGGTGGTGCTGGTGCCCTGGGTCTGGCGACAGCGGCGGATCCGGTGGCTGCGGCGCTCCGGAGTGTTTCAGGCTGCTACTAGACCTTCCGGTTTGACCTGGAAGGCCTAGTAGTAGCCTGAAGCGCTCCAGAACGCCGCTGCTGCCAGACCCGGGGCCGGAACTCTGGCACCACCAGGTAGGGCAATCCCTGGGGTGGTGGGGTTTAAAATATATATATATTTTTTTACGAGGCTGGGCAGGGGGGGGAGGTGCTCCCCGGCGCCCCTTCCACCCGTGCAGCCTGGAGGGGGGAGGGAAAGCCGGGTTCCTCCCTGCCCCCGTCCGAACGGGTTCAGATCCCGAACTTTGTTCGGCCGATTCGGGTGGGGGGCGGTTCGGATTCAGGGTGTTCGCAAACGGGCTGAACACCCCGAGTTCGGGCTGAACCCCAAATTTCCAAACCACGTTCACACATTCCTAGTTTCTAGATTTTAAAAACTGATGTACATGCTTGTATTCAGATGTTCTTTTAAGAGATCATCAAATACTTTTGCAAAGAAAAGGCATTGGAGACCTGGTGTACAAGCACAGCACTCTTTTGACATCATTGGAAATGCTGAAAGGTTCAGGAAAAAACACCATTCACAAACTTGCTGCCCAGCATACCATTATGTAGTTGACCAGCAATGTTAATGTACTTTTCAGGCATCCGAGCTTGGACAGCACTTTTCATAATCCAGGTCTGCTGAGACTGTTTCAATTGCATTTGTCAGTTCAATAAAGACTGAGTGGAGAGCCATGTTCTGTTCTCTATATTTTTCTTACATTTGACATGCTGTGTCAGTGGTGCTTCTCTGTGCACTAAATCCTCTTGACATTCCCAGAAGTGTACACTCTTTGTATCATTGGCAAGAAGTAATTAAAGAAAGTCTTACCAGAATATTTCTGGTATTAGAGAGCGCCCCAGTAGCTTCTAAAATCATGTTGTTGCACTTTGAATTTGCATATGGCAAGTCTGGTTCCATATCTGAGATTCCCTGAAACTATATGGCTATCCTTCTAAACTGCCTCATCATTAGGGGTGGGAAGTTCAGACTCAGATTAATCCGTAACTGCACTGAATGGGCCGTTACAGATTAATCCATACCACACCAGAACAGTGTGACAAGAAGTGTCAGAGGCAGGGTTGGGAGGCAGGGTGTGGGGTGTCCAGGATGTGGATAGACATAGGGGTCAGGATATAAAGTCGGGGCCAGCAGGGAGAAAGCAACGGACAGCAGGTACTAAGAACAAGGAATTGGGGGGGGACCCCATAGCCATTCTTTCCGGTCATTGGGAGCAAACCCCCTCATAGATCTACAGTCTCAGGGATAATACAGCTCATCATCAGAGTCCATAGGGGAAACACCCAAAGAGTATGGGCAATCAAGAAACAACAGAGCCATGGGACAGAAAACTAGGAAGCCAGAGGTCAGGTGGCATGAAATCATGCAACAGAGGGCTAGGGCTAGGCAAATGGGCCAGAACAAAAGGCAAGGCACAGGGAACTGAGGGCTAGAGCAAGGAGTGGCGTGGAAAGGAGCAAGCAGCAGGGAAGGAATTAGAGCAGAAATGGAAGGGAGCAAGGAGGAAACAAAAGGTGGAGGTGGGGTTGCTCTGCCCAACTTCCTTCTGGTACCAACATGCCTTTTATTCTAGCTGGTACCCAATCAGGAAGTTGGGAGGCATGGCTGAAGTACAGGAGGAAACATCTAGGAAGGGTGTGGTTCAGGCAAAGCTGGGGAAACACTGGAAGAACCCTTGGGAAGACAAACAGAGCTGAGGTCAGGGCTAGAGAGTGTGCAGAATGGTTCTGTGACCATTTTGCACATGCACAGTAAATTTTAAAAATTATTTAGGGGTGGTGGAAAGCCAACGTTACTAGCCTGGGCCCTAAGCAGGGCACATTGGTAGTGGGGAGGCAGCCCCTGCACTCTGATACCAATAGTGCCAATTCAGGTCCTGGCTATAATATCTGTAGTCACATTAAAGTTCCTATAGATGACGTAGTGTTCTGATATAAGCCATCATAAGAGCTCCCCACTCTGAGACCTCTTCATCCCTTTCTGAGTTTATAGTGAAACATTTTCATTCGTTTATTGCTTTGTTCACTGTCCTGTAGCTTCATTAGTAATGTTAGATGACAATATTGTCCAAGCTTTTACAGAATATTTAAAGGATCTTAATTTTGTCAGTCCATTCATGCCCTCTTTACAGCTTATGAAGTGAAAGTAACTTCTCAGCTTCTTTATGGAGCTGAGATATGGGGGTGGGAAGCAGGTCCGAATTTAGATATACACCAAAATATTTTTTTCTCTGTCCCGTTTGAAACTTTTCTCATCCTCTCCAGTGGTATTTTTGCATTGGAGTTGGGAATTATGTCTGTTGTCACCAAGGCCTTGCTCAGAGTATTGACATATTGGTGTAAAATATTGACCTATTTGCCAAATAGGTTCCTGAAAATGTGTCTTATCGAAGAAAATACATTAGTCTTTTTTAACAAACGCCATGGATGTGCTTTGTGATTAAACTCTTTAAGACTAATGGGACTGGGTTATTGTGTTCTAGAGAGTTTGGAACTTTTGTCATCATTAGCCAATAAACACCAGATTTGCCAAAGGGTCAGAGATCTTGCCTGGCAAACAGACTTAGCAATAGCCCATGCATCCTGAACAACCCCACTGTATATCCACTGGGCTTGTGGTGAGGGACTAGAAGAATATTCTCACTAGATCTTAAAAGGGAGCACAAGATGGCCTTAACCAGGTTGAGACTACAACAGACCCCTACAGCAATCCTAGAGGGTTGCTGGGAGGGAGCCCCATACAGGGAGAGATTTTGCCCATTTTGTAAAAAGGTCCTAGAGGACACCAGTCGTTATGTGGTGGAGTGCCCGCTATATGCTGAAATTAGGGGGAAATTATTATTTCCCTTTTCACCTCATTTGTCATCCTTTTCAAACTTTGAAAAATTACTTTGGATCTTTCAGCAGTGGAATGAACCTTTTGTATTCTGGCTACCAGCATTTGCTTCTAGAGCCAAAGAATTGAAGTGTAGGTTTTTGACTGAGTTCAAATAATATGTTCATTTGTATATGATATGTATGTCTTTAATTCTTTTTTGTATGCATCATGGCGGAAGCCATTCTCTCCAATGAAATAAACTGAACTGAACTGAATTTTGTCAGTAATCAGTATTACCTCTGTCTGTGCCCATTATTGGGACAGAACCAGTGAAACATGGCTGATAAATTTACCACAGAGCTTACGAGTGTGGTTGCTTTCTTGATCAAAAACACAGATGGAGACAAAATCATTCAGATGATATCTTCTATTGGACCAGTTTCTGTTGGTGAGAGTATGCAAGCTTTCAGGCCACACAGGGACCTTCCTCAGGGATGTAAATGCTTTGTAGATTTTTTCTTTCTTTCCATTGATTAACAAATCGCTGAAAATTGTGGCATCCTGACCTGTTGTTCATCTAGTGTTTGATACAGGTTGACTTGAACTATTTCCCACAAATACATGCAAAAAGGAATAATAGTAGTGGCTTCTGTAATTTAGATTTCCATATCCATTACAAGTTCATAAATTCCATTTTTAGCCATTTATAATATTTGCCAATTGTCAACTGTTCAGGCTGAGATAGGTATAGGCTAAGGGCCTTGAAAGAGAAATACAAGATTTTTTAATGGTGGTCTTCACTATTCGTTTACCAAAAGAGCTATGTTTCTTGATATAAGAAGACCTCAATTAATACTGTGGTTTCTGCACTTTATATACTATGTACTGGAAAAAGTTAATTGTCTACAGGAAACTCCCATTTTGCACATGTTTTGTTTTTGATAAGTTGTTGCATTCAGCCTTACTGGCCTTTAAACATTTATACTTTGCACACAGTGTCCACTCACCTGGAAAATATATATTCATTTGGGGTCTGTTTTATTTCTTTTCAAAGTGTATTTAAAATATATTCTCATTTGCATATATTGATTAAAACTTTGCAGCAAAACTGTGCACCATTTTACCAATTCCAATTAATCCAATACTATTTATGGCCTTTTTTACACAAGATGCTACCATGCAGGTCCACCCATGGAATCGTGTGGTGACATCCGTGTAAACGTCGGGGTGGGTGGGTTTACACGGATGTCACCACACGATTCACACTCCCACAACCCACACCCCCCCACCTACCTCCGCCCACCTCCCCGCATGATGGAACCCAGAGAATCCATGGTTGTACTGTGTGGGGACATGGGTGGCCAACGGGTGTGCACAGTGAGCGCACACCCATCTGCCGCCATCTAAACCATCCCTCACCCACCAGAAGTGCCTATGCGCGCCACACAGATCCCTGCCTGTTTAAAAATGGCCTAGGAGTGATCTTTTATTCCAGTTTGCAAGCAGTCAGGAAAGACAGCTCCATGGGTGAATTTTTTAAATAGAAGAATGGCATATGATATTCCTAATTACTTTTTTAAAACATGGATTGTTAAGACAAATTGTGATGCACCCACATCAGAACCTAAGCAAACAGCAAGATTTCCCATCAAACAGAATCTCTTTCTAGTTGTTCCTTATAGCGCTTCTCAAAGACTTTAGGTGTTTATGAACAAGACAAATAGCCTACTGGAGTCTGTGTTTGGTCCGTGCAGCCCCTGCTCAACCCCCACTCACATGTTTTAACGTGTAGGACTAATAAAGAGGCAGCCCCGTGCCCGCATTTCATGTGCTGGTGGTAGCCGCCACAGGTGGTGCCACTCAGTGCTTTCCTTCTCCCCAGCCCTGGCTCTGATGGAAAGGGGGGGTCACAGCCAGAACAGGCTTCTTCCCTGGCTGTGACACCCCTTTCCATCACACTCTCCTCCTGCAGCAGTGCTTGTTTGCTTGGGCAGCTAGATAGAGAAGGTCCTTCCTGCACCCGTGTTCTCTACTTTCCTTGGAGCCACTTCAAAGTTGGTCACGTTCTCGAAGCCACCCAAGCACGCTAGCAGCTGTAAAGCATCTGCAAGAGGAGAGGGCATGCTCAGGTGGCTGTAAGAGAGTGATCAGCTGTGAAGCGGCTGCAAGAGAGGTAAGGGGTGGCCTGTTATTAATGACTGTGGAGTGGTTCCCCACAAGACAGTGGGTGCCCCTGGCCTCCAGCTTCCAGATCCCAAGTGGTGCATCGGACCTGCCGCAGCACCAGCAGGCAGCCCCAGTTTACTCACCTGGCTCTACCATGGCTCCACGCCATCATTGCAGGCTCCCCTTGCACATGCATGCTGCTGCTGCTGCTGCTGCTGAAGGAAAAAAGCCTTCACTCATGCACACATTGTTCCCTTGCTGTTTGCACATGCACAAAAGCTTCCCTGTAGTCAGCAACAGTTTGCATGTGTAAGCCTGCAATGGTATTGTGCCACCTTAGCAGAACTGGGTGAGTAAGGAGCCTGGGGGCGGGGGACTGGGGAGTGAGAGACATGTGCGAGAGGGTGATGGCAATTTTGACCATTTTTGTATCCCTCTCGCATATGCGTTCTTTTGTCTAGGGGCGGGGATGGGGGGAAGTATTGGAGAGTTAGCCCAGGCAAATCTGAACATTTGGGGAGGGGGGCGGGGTTGATAGTACAGCTGTCACCCTGGCCAGTCAAGGAAGTAATGGGAGTTAGGGGACTCAGGGAGGGCATTGGGGCGGTAGGTGGGATTAGATCACAGTGGAGCACCTTCCCTCCATTTCTGGAGCATCTGCTGCTCTTCAAATCAGGTAAGCTAAACTTTATTACTATATTTTGGTGGGGTCTGGGTTGGGTGGTGGTCCTTTGGGATTTTTCCTGGCCATGTTTGCCCATTTAGACTTGGTAAAATGTTTTGGAGGGCCAGGGCATGGTTGGGGCTTCAGTCCCCAGCCTAAATGCTGCTTCTTTTTTTTATGAGGGCAGGCAAGGCTGGTTCGAACTTCAGTCCCTAGACTGGGGGACCTGATCCTGCTGGAATTTTCTTGGCTTACCCCATTTAACTAGTAAATATAGTTTTGGGGGGAATGTCCGGTTTGATTTCTGTTCCAGAGTGAGCTGGAAAGGTAGTTTTTGTGGGAGACTGGACTGGGCTGGATGGACCTGGACTGAGCTGGATGGACCTATTAGTCTGACCCAGCAGAGAATGTGTTGTTGGTTGTTGTTGGTTTTTTGTTTGCTTTCTTAATGCTTCAGACCTAGAGCTTTACATATTTGGTTTTTATTTTACTGTGTTTTAATTTTTTTGTGAAGTGTTCTGAGTGTCAATGGCCATTTTTACATAGACCGCCCCCCCCCCCCGACTCAGTGTTCAGGGGGAGCAGTCCATGTACACGGCCAGCGGTGGGTGGGGGAATGTGTGTGCTCCAGGTGCATACCCGTGTAAACACCACCCGCCGCACACCCACCTCCACCCATCACTCACCCGCCTCCACCCACGGAGCCCTCCGGTAAAATGGAGGAGGCTCTGTGGGTGGAGATGGGTGTAGGTGGGTGTGTGTCCATGTAAATAGACACTCACTCACACACATCTTCACTCACCGCGCCAAAACTGCCCGGTCCACTGCCAGTGACCCCACGCACTGCGCCACTAGCCCAAAGGTTCATCAGCTGCCACTGGTGGGCATGCATGAAGGACCTTCTCCTCTTGCCCCCACTCTCTCTTGCAGCTACTTTACAGATTATAACTCTCTGGCAGCCAGGCAAGGCACAACTCTATGGTGCTGGCAGACCTGAATGTTAGCAAGGCTGTGGGTGAACCTAATAAATGGGAGGTGGATGCGTGGCCATATACTAGAACGCACTGGCCCACATGATGGGCCCATGATGTCCTTGGGCACCGCCGTAAGTTTGGGGTACGAGTGAACATCTGACGAACACCTAATACATGGGCAGGCAAACACACCATGATATAGATGCTAATGTTGGCAATCACCTCATTTATCTTTACCCTTTGAGACTGATTTTGATGTGACTTGCACTATGTGAATCAGTCCACTTCACCAGAGTAAAATCATTGTGAGTGGTCTGAAGATTTAATTGAAGATTTCGTCCTTCTTAAAAAGCTATGCAATTTAATAATTGTACCTCCAGTTTAATTTTTGAAAAACAATCTATTTTGGTTAAACCCAGCAAAGATAAAGGAGACATTTCTATTTAATATCACCCATGTGTTTCTGTTAGCTTGTGGTGATTATTATTTGAACATTTTCTAATGCAGCTCATTTTTCAAATGGATAGCTTTAATAGGCAGGAACAATATTTTCAACATTTTTGCTTTAAATGCTGGAGACTATGACCGCGATCGAGCTCTCCCCCTCCCACTGGTGCAAGGGGCCCTGCGCCAGCGGAGGGGCCGAGTTAGAGCAGGCAGCCAGGAGCAGGGAGAGCGGGTGCTGGCAGAAGTGGAGTTCCACTGGTCCATGGCCACATCCCTTTTTTAAAAGTGGGAGCCACACCCCCTGCACCGGCACTAGAACAGGGAGCACTGCCCTTTCAAGGGGTTCCGAACCCCAGGGAGGCTCCCCAGGGCTGGTGGGCACCCAATGGGTTTTCCCCCAATAGGGAAGTCCACTGCTCCCTCCCCCGCGAACACACTGGCTGTGCCTGCAGGGACTTAGCTCGAAGCAGGCAGGTGCTGCCATAGAGAATCAGGCACCAGCCACCCTGAGCCCAAGAAGCTGCTGCACGCGCCGGCCCTAACAGCCCCTGAAATTGGCCTGCAGCACTGACCGTTATTCGCAGGAGCCCTGGACAGTTCCTCGTGTGACCCAGCTCCCGTCCCAGCACCGCGGCACATTGAGAGGTACGTGAGGGGCATGGTCTCACGGAGGACTGTTCAGAGTTCCTGCAAGCGGCAGTGAGTGCTGTAGGCCAAGTTCGGGGGCTGCCAGGGCCGGTGCATGCAGCAGCTTCTTGGGGTCAGGGCACCCCTCCCTGCGGCTGCTTCTGTGACCCCACCTTCTCTAGCTTCCCCTGCATGATACAGGCACCGGAGCTGGATCCAGCACTGTAGTTGCTGGCGCCCCAGTGCTTTCTGCGCTGGGGAACTGCCGGATCGCAGTCTAAATTAACTAAAATAAATGAAAACTGGTGTAGTCTTCAGAATTGTCGTATTGCTCTGGGTTACATTTGGTATTCATTTTGGACTATTCCAGTGAAATCTCACAATTTTGTCAAAGAATAAATTGCACAGGATGATGTTCCGATTGTGCTAATAATGTTAAATATGAATCATTCATACTCGGTATGTTCAGATTTTCAGAACTTATTTTCATGTCTAAAATGCTTAGAGAAAACCATGTAACAACATAGTTCAGAAGGTTTATATTTGCGAACTTAAAAAAAATTATGAAGAAATGGTTTTGTACTATCATGGGGTTTTTTAGGCAACAAGAATTCTACATTCCTAATTACCTTTTTAAGGAGAGTAAATTAACATGACTTTAGTAGACTCTAAAGTCATGTAATTCCATTTTCATGTTCTGTTAATATTCAGACTAGGTAAATACGTGCAAAGAAATTTGGCGTTTATATAAAGAGATTTTTCCCCCCGATTTTTCTGGAGGGGAAAAAAAGATTTCTTTTGAAAACATGTAGGTGTTAAGGTAGAACAGACTTGCTGATTTTATCCAGAGCCATTAACATGCATTGTAGATATATACAAAGAGGTTTTTTGTTAATATGATTAAACTTTATGTATGTAAAGTAAAAATCTTATTACATTTTAGCAATATGCATTTAGCATGAGCAGAGTTCTGGGCTTGTATTATAAAAATGCATAGAGCAGTCATCATATTCAGGGCTTTTGCTGAAATATGCTTTTAATTGAAGCAGAATTATGGCTATATTTTTATCATTGTGAATATGTTAGCATACAGTATTGGCTAGCACAATGGCTTACTGCACTGTGCTTGATACTAGCATAACAACCTGTATATGTTGTGGATTTTCATTTAAATACCATCACCATCATGATAGTATTTCTCAGTTAGTTTCTCAGAGAAGTTAACAAATACAGGTAGTCTTCTATAGAAATCTGTACTTCCAATATGCAAGAAAAACAGCATTTCTCTTCAAGAAGGAAGGATACGGCTGTGCATAAATCATATTTTTATTTGCAGATTATCAGAGATGGGCAGTTAATACTCAAAAAAGGTTTTACATAACTCTAGTCTCGACGTAATCTAATAGTGCCCACTTTGGGGCTGCAGCATAGAATATAAAACCAGAAAACTGAAGTTACCAAATGGGTGACTTTTTATTGAGCTTTTCTGTTACTCTCATTGATCGCAATTAGTAAATACCTATCTCCCAAGATCAACAACTGTGGCCCCATACCACTCGATTACCCCTGTGTTTTTACCCCAGGGTCTCTTGTGGGATCCTAGTTAAAAAGGCAAAATCCTAAAGTCCTATAATTACGAAATTTGTTTTTTCTGCACATGTGGCCAATTTAGTTGTTGTTACATATGTAACAACATATGCCCATACTTTTAACCCCAGCACACATAGCGTGCAATCCAGCTCCCATTGAAGTCAATGAGAGTTTACTCACTGACTTGAATAGGAATTGGATTATGCCCAAAGGGTGCAGCCAGACGAGCTGCAGGGGCCTGACCTCTT